>VUQR01004508.1:56805-78777 GCA_015108515.1 Hemichromis elongatus
GAGTGTGATGGTGTATTTGGTTGTCACGAATGAGGTCATCTCACAAAGTTCCTGCTTTTGGAGTAAAATACATACAAAACAAGATCTCACTGGCAAGTCTTTAAAACTGCAGAATATACTGTAAAAATCTACTTGCGTACATATTGCATAGAGTATAATGAACATCACGATAATGGTTTAAGTTCTAATAGAATTAATGAAGTGTCAAAAAACAAAAACAACTGTACATTTAAGATTTTAAAACCAACAGTTTAAAATTTTAAACATAAAAACACAAAATTATTTCTAACATCTAAACGACATGTCTACTAACATCCTCTCAGCAGAACTGCTAAAAATTGCCCTTCTGCTAATGGCCACCAGAGGCTTATTATAAAAGTTAGTCATACACTCCATGCCCAGTTTTCAAGAAGAAATAAACAGCCATCTTCAAAATTCTGTTTTGCAATTTTAGCTAATTTCCACCTTTATGACAGTTGCATGTTGGTAATTTTTAAAAAATAAAACTCATTTAATTAAATATTAAATATTAGGTTTTCCATGAATACGAGTGAGGGCTTTAAAGGACATTTGAATGATGTGAAAGGGACCAAAACTGTCTGCTAGGCTAGCAGTTTGCAAATTATTAATATTTTTTAATTATCTGTATAAACATAAATTAGCAGCTCTCTCCCATACAATCTATGCGTGCACCTTGTTCACACTACGGTAAGAAGTGTTAGCACTCTACTCACTGTTCTCAATTTTTACTCCAATATGGAAGATTATTTATGCCACTGAAAAAGCAAACAATCATGTTTTTTAGTTATTAAATCGAGAAAAATGACCTATTAACTTTGTACACTAATTTCTCCATTTTTAATGATTTCTCAAAAGTTTGAGTAAGTCAAAATATTCAAAAGACTAATAATCTGAAATTTTGACTTACTGTATGGATGGAGTTTTTTTTTTTTATTTCAGTAGCAGAAATAAGCTTCCAACTACATATCCAGACTTTTTGCTTTTTAAACAAGTAAGAATCATAACTTAAAAATAAGGAAAATATTTGAGTGCTCAGCTAGAGTAGAGAAGTGCGAAATAAGAACCAGTCTATTTACCATTTTTAAGTGGCAGGCTAACAAAACAACATAGCCATCCCTAGCACCATACTGTTACCAGGCTATAAATACTCTTAAAGATTTAACGCTTTATCCCCGTCTTCTCCAGAGAGGACGACAAGGGCCTGAACATCGGAATCTTGGACATATTTGGTTTCGAAAACTTCAAGAAGAACTCTTTCGAGCAGCTCTGCATCAACATTGCCAACGAGCAGATCCAGTTTTACTTCAACCAGCACATCTTTGCATGGGAACAGGTAAAGTTCAGCCCACGAACCTCACACCAGCATGCTCCCCAGCCTGTCACTGAAATCAAATAACACTTTCTAAGAACGTGAGTCCCTCCTGAACAGCTCTCTGTGTGGAGTTTTCACCTTGGTTCTAACTCATTTCCATCTAAATTGAGATAACATGTCATCGTTTGTCAGTCTGCACTTTAAAAGAGATGGCAAGGGTAAAATATGCTGCCGTCTTTATTCACGGCAGAATGAGGTTCTCTGTTCTCCCCTCGCGCAGTCTCGTGAGAGAGTTTTGCCTTCGGGGGGGTCAGAGAATGGTTTGCCAATGTTAAATGATTTGAAGTCACCCATTGGGAGGTGTTATAAATCATTCCAAACGAGGGTCAATTAGGAGTTGAAGACACTTAGTGCTGGACTTAAATTCACTCTTGGGTATTGTTGGAACCAGGCCCAGAAATATATTGTCCTATGCAGCCATCATATATATATCCAGGGCATAAGGGAAATGTACAGTGCTGTGAGATTAATAGTTCTACATAAATAAGGCAGAATTAAATTATTGCTGTATGATAATGTTTTATCAGCAGTGCATTCTGCTGCCCTCATGTTTTCATATATGTTTACGTGTGTGGTTGCATATTGTCCCAATCTATGTGCTTCCCTGCTGATTTTCTGCTGTACTTCATTTACTTCACAGTGGCACTTAACGCTCGAATAAGCAGATTGATTTGATATTGTTTGTTCCCATTTTGTCCTGTTCTCCGTGGAGTAGAAGTCCCTGGTGATGTTGCTGAGTCATAGTAGCAGCTCTGAGTCAGCCTGATGTGATCGGGTTTGCTCACTTTGCCCTGCAGACCAGATTTATCAGAGCTGAGTTAAGAAGAGATAAAAGGCAACAAATCAACATCGTTGATTTAATATCGTCCTGTCCATAAACAGCTGCTTTGGGCCGATTTATGTAGGTAAATTCCTAGGCGCTTTTAATTTAAAAGGTCAAGCCTTTGTGAACGCTAAAGCGTGACATTAAAGAAATAAAACCGAGGGTATAAAACTGTACTGCTATTTAATGGATCTTAAAGTGCATTTTGTATTGTAAGACAAGGTTCCACTCATACAGAAATACCGCTCTAATATTAAGGGAGCAGCATTAATTTCACTTAGGATATCAAAGATTAATGGTTATTGAGCAGGCATAGTAACACAGTCCTAAAGGCTGTCCTATAACAGTGAGTATTTGTGGTCAACCAGAGACCAGATAGAAAAGCTACAGTGTCTTGCTAGTACTGGGAGATTAACCTTAGAATTAGTTTGATATTTCAGGCTAACTGGAGAGATCAGCATTCAATGAAAGGTCATTCACTTGTTCGTAATTAATTCTGACATGTTTTCATATATTAGGGTTAGCTAAAGGAATTCCAAACACACAAAGAGGTTGATTTGACATCTTATTTGGCCTTTCCTAACATGGAAAGAGATGGGAAAACTTAAGAACTTCAGGCTTTCATCAGGCTGTTGGAAGGTGTTAGGACCCATGTAAGGGGGCCATTAAAGACATTATATCACGAGAGCTTTTTTCCACTCCTCTGCAGGATGAGTACCTGAATGAAGAGGTTGATGCTCGGATGATCGAGTACGAGGATAACCGGCCACTCCTGGACCTGTTCTTGCAGAAGCCAATGGGGATGCTCTCACTTCTGGATGAAGAGAGTCGCTTCCCACAGGCCACTGACCAGACACTCGTAGGTGAGCTGCTCAGATTTCAATAGAAAATTATTTGCTTTATTTTCTTTTATCATGTTTTGAGTTTGGTAACCCTGGCAACCAAAACTTACTGTTAGCACAGGGGTTGATTTAATATGAGTTGTCAATCCGACTATACACTCTGTCCCAGAGCAAGATAATAAGTGTGGTTGAGTTGTGCTGATCATTCAGGTTGTGGCTCCAAAACGATGATCACATAATGACAGAATTTAAAGCTGGTCGCTGTGGAGGTTTCACAATCAAATATAGCTTGGAAGAAATTTTGATGGTATCAGAAATTTAGGCTGACCCTCTCACAATCCTGACTGCTGCTGTGACCCACATATAGTATACTATTCTCTAGGTTTATAATAGAAATTATAACTTTAATCCAGAGTGTGTAGGGACCTTCGGATGGCCTTGGCTGTTTGGATAATTAACTCGTGCAATCTGATATTTTAGAGAAATTTGAGGGTAATCTCAAGACAAAAAGCTTCTGGAGGCCAATGAGGGTTGACCTGGGCTTTGGGATTCACCACTATGCGGGAAAGGTAATTTAACATTTAATTCTAATCATAAACTTCAGCTTTTTTGGCATTTGCCATTCATATCTTTCTTTGTTCCTCTCTACCAAACTTTAAGGTGATTTACAATGCCGCGGGCTTCTTGGCCAAGAACAGAGAGACCCTTCCCGCTGACATTATCCTGCTGCTGCGGTCGTCGGAGAATGAGCTCATTCGCAAACTTGTCACTCACCCCCTCACCAGAACAGGTGAAGTAGACACAACAGCTCTTTGTGAATGAAGTTAAAATCAAGTTAAATAAGAAAGGTAGACGTTAAAAATCTCTAACTTGGCTTCAATTATTTGAAAACAGTGCATAAGTACTTAAAATTAAATGACAGGCCATTCTTAGCCTGTTTAGCTTTCTCCTCTTGTCTGACAGATGTGTTTGTAGTCAGCAGTATTCTTTGTCAAAATCTAATAACAAATCCAATAATCTGCTTATTGCTCTTTAAAAGTAGTTTTAATGGGTTTGTATTGAGCAGAGGTGCTTTTTTGACCTGATGTCACGTTCACTGACCTGATCATCGGTAATTCTCATCATGACAGGAGCCTTCTGTTAAGACTAAAAGTAACCTCACTAATTGTCCCACCTGATTAAAACAACCTGCACTGCTCTGTTTTTTCAGATGGTTTCTGGATGTGTGACTAAGTCTCTTCCCTTTTGTTGAGGGCAGTTTGTTCACTGACTCACTCTCTAATCCACTATTCATTTCACAGGCAACCTTGCCCACACCAAGGGTAAAAGCATAAACACAATACGGAGCCCACGGACCCCGACACGCACCATCACCTTCGCCAAGGTACTTACAGCACTGTCTGCATTATCACTGTATTATCTCCCACATAAAGAACTTCCTCTGGAAAGTTGTTCAATTTATTTTCTCCTTATTACTTTCACTACTCCAGTCGAGACTTGCTGCTGAATTACAGTTCAGATACCTGTGTGTCTACTGTGTTTTCCATTTATCCTCGCTCACTTTTTACCCAACTATAATTACTGCTTATTTTATTTATTTTTTACCTTTCTTTCTTTTGTTTCTCTTTCTCTGCATTTCTGTTTCAAAAGATGGGAGTGCTGAGTTTATACAGTTCTTTTTCTTTTAGCGAGGTAATGAAGATGTGTGTATAACTATACCCAGTGTAGACCCCTTTCCTCACTCTAGATATCCTTATGATCTCCAGATAGATCCAGATATAATGGCCTGTAGTTCTGTTTGAGATAGCTACAGTTAAAGTTACTTAGTTCAACTAAATGAAAAAGGATCTATTATGCATCTTCTATCTTATATACTTGTCAGAATAAGAAACACAAGTTTATGTTTTAAATATATTTTATGGGCCATCGCTATCATAAATGTATATACAAGGCTTTGAGCCTACAGGATGGCCTCCTCTGGGCATGATGCAAACACCTCCAGAGGAGGTGACCTCTGTGCCTCGAATGTCTATCCATCAATGTCTCGGTCTGTTGTTGAGGAATTAGCTGTGCAGTGGTCCTTGGATGGCTGCCACTGATGAACACGTTGACCTAGCGTGTTGCTGGCATGTTTAACAGGAGACATATCTGGATTAAATGCTGGCCAAAGAAGTGGATATGTTTCTGGTCCAGAAAGGACTGCGCCACTCTGGAATTATGTTGCTGAAACAGCTGGAGGGTGGGGTGCTGCCACAAACATTGCAGAAGCACAGGTTCAAAGCACTTCGTCTTGGTACCTCTGTCCAGTCAGATTTCCATCAGATCATAGATGGCTCTCTCTTTGGTGTCATCAGTGGAACCATTTGTGAGATTTACAAGTGTTTTCATTTGTGTTTTGTTGGAAAAATGGTAATTCCATTTACTAAAATGAGAACTGAAAACTAATCAACACGTTTGGGTTTATTTTAAGAGATTAAAAATGCACAGTAATCAGTTTTAAAACAAAGATATGATGATATTATATGTCATCATAGACAACTTTTCACAGCTCCTCATGTTTAACATGACAAAAGTTCTAAAATATCAGTTCAGCACAAGCCCAAGTGCCCCTAAGAGCCAAAAGCTTACTATGATGCCAAGGAGAGCCAGTTTTCCTAATGTAGTTATCTCAGGCACACAGCTCTGTCTGAACAGAAGCCCCACCTACCTGCTGTTAAAATAATGTGTTTGTAAGAGGCCGCCAATCAGGTGATAGTTGGCTTAAAGGAAAAGAAAAGAGCTGAAGCAAGGAATTGATATGACGGAAATCAGTCAAAGCTATTTTAATAGACTCCAAGCATAAAAATATACAGCTGGAAATGAGCATAAAAGGTCTACTTAAAGGTATTTTCCCTGCATAAAGTCTCTGTGTAGGTCATTAAGATCGTGTGTGTTTGTAGCCTTGCTTTGCAAAATGCTAAATGCACCTAAAAACATCCCCCGCTTCCTTCCGATGTATCTCTTAAGCCGTGCTAATACTAGACATGTTCATATCCATCACTGTTGTGGATATGTGTTTATAGCACCATGCCTAATTCTGCTAAGCAACTTCAGAAAAATGGCTTCCAATTTAAAAAAAAAAAAAAAAAGTTTTTAAAACAGTGTTAAAACTTTAAATTTTGCACTGCAAGCATTCCGTAATCAGTCTGACTCTTTCAGGTGCCAGTATCCAAATAAAGCTCCTCCTGGCAACTCAATTACGTTCCGGTGTGAATTTGTTTAGATTGCAGCAGTATGCCATTGCTAAATGTAGGCCTCAAAGCGATTTGCTCGCCTAAAACCAATCGACAGCAGCTACATTTACAAGAACTGTTTGATTAGTTCTTGAATTTATTTCCATTCATCTGCATATTTTAGGAAAAAAGCTCATCAAAGGTTTTGCTCTTGAGAAGCCACGATGAGCGATTTAAATGCTAAAAAACAGCATTAGGCTGATGGCGTGCTATAAAGGTGGTCTTCTCCCCGTTGTGTTTGTGCTGAGAATTAGATGTAGCGCTTATTAAAATGTTACCAAATATGTTTTAAATGCAGGTTAGGACAATGAAGTGGTTACTTTTTTTTATTTTATTGTAGCTGTCTTTTTTTTTTGGTTTGGTTTGGGGTTTTTTTGGTTCTTTGTTTTGTTTTTTCTAATCATAGCAGTTTTTAAGCATGGTTTCATTGACGTGTATAATTTGAGTGTAACACTGTTGTATTTAAGTAGACCATATTCTTGATTTGGCACTACTTGTTTATCCACTTTATGCATCTCTTTTGCAGCCTTCTCTGGAATTAAAGCCTGAAAAAAAATTCTTGCTTGATGTAAGCAAATGCAAATGGTGATTGGTGGTTTTTCAAAAACACAATCAAATATTTGGAGTAAAATTTGAACATGAGGAAAAAAGATAAACCGCATATATGTATGATTTGGCATAAATGGTTCTACTTTAGTCAGATACCCATACAAACAAAAAATATAGAGAGTATTATATTATATAGTCAATATTATTGGCCTTTTTGATATGTTTTGTTGTTTTTTGGTTCTTTTTAGCCAGGTGAATCCGGAGACATGCCTTACCACCCAAGAGAAACCACCAACATGAGGACCCAGACAGTGGCTTCCTACTTCAGAGTAAGATTTGAACATGTTTTTATTTTATTTGGTTGGATCAGTTATTTGGGAAGTTTTTAGAGAGAGCCACAAATTAAGCAACAAACACATCAGTACTTAGCGGTTTACATACACTCATCATGAGCATGATTTCATAGTAATTTTGAGCTTTTCTTTTAATTGTTCTGTTTCCAGGGTGGAATGATTGTACAGCATAGATCTTCTACGACTTTTAAAAAGTCCTTAAAGATGTTTGCATTTGTTTCGATTTTCTAAACAGGGTCAGAATTATAAGTACAAACATAAAAATTATACATACAAACTCAGATATATACATACTTTTTTAGGGCCAGGGGCTGGATAACCACCATTTGCCACTATAGAATTGTACCATAAATTTCGGGCTGGTTTTCTTTGAGTGCCTTGTCTCTCACCAGAGACATTATAACTACCATATAGTTACCACAACTATCCCTAATCTTCTTTTTCCGCTCCTTCTAGTACTCTTTGATGGACCTTCTGTCCAAGATGGTGGCAGGGCAGCCTCACTTTGTGCGCTGCATCAAACCCAACAACGATCGCCATGCCAACAAGTTTGACCGTGAAAAGGTTCTGGTCCAGCTGCGATACACTGGTGTTCTGGAGACTGCCAAAATCAGACGCCAGGGTTACTCTCACCGCATCCTGTTTGCTAACTTCATTAAGAGGTCAGTGGTAAAATGCAGAGAGGACGATAGCTTATGAAGTGATTACAAAATCAGCGTGTAGACCCTTGATATTAGTGTCCAGCTAATTCCATTAATTGCTGCAGGTACTACATATTGGCTTACCATGCTAACGAGGAGCCCGCTGTGACTCCAGAAACATGTGCTGCAATACTGGAGAAAGCCAAACTGGAAAACTGGGCCATGGGAAAGACAAAGGTCAGGAGAGATACTTCATTTGAACTGACTCAGAAACTCAAACTTTCACACTAAGGTTACAATTAAATTTAGTGTTTCCTGCTATTTTTTACTGTTTGGCTAGGTTTAGGCAAGAAATTAAAATAAATTTGCCACCTTTTTGTTGTTGTTGTGTCCCTTCACGATCCAGTAGGAGTCTCAAACATACAGAACAAATGTCAAAATGTGTCACATTGAGTTCAGAGTTTTGCTGATTTTTTTAAAATCTTCTTTGCCAGAGGCCAATTTAAAACTTCATTACCAAATAAAGCTTCTTTTTTTCCCACAAATTATGGTCATGAATGGATTCAAGTCACTTGACAGACTTAAAGTCTGACAGACTTGAGTGAGGAATTTAATAACAACAGAGACAATGTAAATTTTTGAAATTCATACCATGGATGCATCAACTAAAAACTTTGGAAAATTTCGAATCTCATTGACCTCAATCTCAAGGTTATGGTCAAAAGTCAGGTTTTCTGAAAATCCTAGTCTTCTACACATTCAGTAGAAGACCAGGTGACGTATGATTTTCAAGTTCATCCAGTATGTACAGCTTCCGAAAATCTTGGAGAAGTTTCAATCCTGATGACGGGATCTATAGGTCAGATTTTCACATTTATACCTTAGGTGCATTATCTAGGAGGCTAAGGGGTAGCACTGCCTATATTTTTACATGTTCTGATTGCCTAGGGTTAGGGTTAAGGTTGGTATTGCAAACTGAAGCCAGTTTAGTGAAGGCTACTTTCTTGTGCAATGCTTTATTTTCTGCTGCTTTATGGATTAGCATTTATTTAGTACTTTTCTAGTCTTGACAACAACTCAAAACACTTTACACTATGAGACTGGACTCATATGCATTCATATTGCACTCACAGGCACATGCACATGCCATATAGAAAGGTACTTTAAATTGTTAAACCCAGAAATCGCCTGCTGTGAAAGAACAATAAATTCTGCACTATCGTGCCTGAAAAGTGAATCAAACAGTGCTTGCGTGATTCTGCAGTTTAGGCTAAACTCACAGTGTTAAGTTTATGTTTGAATAATTAACATTTTTTTTAAATCTCTTTTGCTTTAGGTGTTTCTCAAGTATTACCACGTTGAACATCTGAATCTAATGGTACAGCAGGCCACACAGCGAATCATCCTGGTCCAAGCTTGTGTTCGAGGCTGGCTTGGAGCCAAGCGGTACCGTCGGATATTGAAAGAGCGAGAACAAAGTGCCCTGGTTCTGCAGTCAGGTTAGTAACCTGTGCACTCTGGTTATGTACCAGAATGCCAACAAGCTATGGAGGAGTCATAGAAGTTATGTATTTTTTTGTGCTGCAGCATACAGAGGCCATCAAGCTCGGAAGAGGGTAGCTGATGAGAAAAGCAAAGCAAAGTTGGAGGCCTTAATCATCCAGTTTCAGGCTGGTAGGAGTCTGATATTAAATTAGTGAAGTTATTTATATGTGGTGGGTATTATGTTGGTTTACCCTTATTCTATTTTCTTCTTCAGTTTGCCGAGGCTATCTCGCAAAAAAGAAGTACAAAGACATGGTAGATGAGAAGAATAAAGCTGCAACCAAGATTCAGGCTCGCTACAGAGGGCATAAAGAAAGGAAGAGCTTCAAAAGAAAGCTGTAAGAGAGATGGAAGCTATACACAAACAGCAGTAAAATATCTTTTTCTTTTCTTTTTTTTTTAACATAAATGTGCCCATTTTGCTTCCAGGGAAGCCAGAGAGAAAGAGAAAGCAGAGAATGCTTCGAAAGAAAATGAGGAACAGGTAGCAAAACCAGAAAATGATGCAAAGAACGAGGAGGAGGAAACTAAAGCTGCAGTGGTTCTTCAAAGCAACTATAGGGGTTACAAAGAGAGAAAAAAGTTTAAGGAGAGAAAAAAGACAATGGCTGGGGCAGAGCTGGAATTGCCAAATGCAACAGCGGAAGAGGAACAAGAAAAAGATGTCCAAGAGTCTACCAGCAAAGAAGGAGAAGGTGAAAAGTCCACTGATAAACCAGAGGAGAATGAGGAAGATGAAGAAAGTACTTATGAAGCGGAGGAGAATGATGACAGTGATAATACTCAGGTGCAAGAAGATGAGCACACAGAAGTGGCAGAGGAAGTAGCGATTCAGGATGCTGAGCCTAAAAAAGAAGAGCAGGAGGAGAAGGACGGTGGACAGGAAAAAACTGCAGGTGAGGAAGCTGCTGATTTAGAAGAGGAAACCAAGGCAGCCACTGTTCTCCAGAGTAACTTCAGGGGCTACAAAGAGCGGAAAAGATTAGAGGAAGAAGGCAAAATCCCAGCTAAGAAACAGAAAGCAAAAAGTCCTGCAGGGGACGAAGTGTTGGAAAAGGAACCAGGTAGTGACGCGGCAGAAAAAGAAGACTCGACAGGAGCTGAAGCAGATGTTTCTTCTAATGACATCAAGTCAGAAGACATAGATGAGACCAAAGCAGCTGTAGTGCTTCAGAGCAATTTCAGAGGCCACAAGGAACGCAAACGACTCGAAGAGGAGGGAAAGCTCCCCAAGAAAAAGCAGAAGGAGAAAGATGTTCCACCAGAGCCTCCAAAGGAGGAGGTAACACAGACAGAACCCCAGGAGAACATTTCTGGTGAGAGCCAAGAAGGGCTGGATGAAGAAAGAGCAGCTACTGTCATCCAGAGTAACTTCAGAGGCCACCGGGACCGAAAGAAAATGAAAGCTGAGAGGGAAGCACAATTGAAAGCTAAGGAGGAATCTAAAGGAGAAGAGCACGAGGAGGCTGTGGACATCACTGATGTGGTAATTGAACGTAAAGAGGAGACAGAGGTCGAAAAACAAAGACTGGAGGAAGAACACGCTGCAGTGAAGATCCAGAGTAACTTCAGAGGGTACAAGGACAGAAAGAACCTGAAGGCCAACAAGGAAGCTGCACAAAAAGAGACAAGAAGGCTGGAGAGCTTCTCCAGACAGGTCATAGTCTCAAACAGATTTTGTTGAAAACTCACTATCTTGTCATTTTCTTTCCAGTCTTATATTGCTTTTCCTTCTAATCTCTCCAACAGATCGCAAAGACGTCTGAGGACTTTCTGACTCTGCAGCAGAAGCTGAATGAGATCATCCAGGCCCATCAATCAAACCCTGAGAACAATGGCTTGTTGTTTGTGAGAGGAAACGCAATCAATGGTGGCTTCACTCCCCAGCGTCACCATTCAAGTAAGATAAGTGAGGTTGGCTTGGTGGAAAACAGATTATAAAGCAATAAAAACAATTCATAATGCTGTCATGGATTGACCCAAAGTTAATTTGAAGTTTTGGTTCAGCTTTTGATGCCCTGGACCTTCAGATAATTAAGAAAGACAGTCTGTCCATTCACACTGTCTACTCGGCTTTTTGGTAGTCTTTTTCAGTATGCTGAACTGAAGATAAAGGACATGGTGCCAAACTGCACTCGGAAGCATTGACCGAAAGATGTCAAAGTGCGACTGAGCTATTAGTTCTATGCAATCTTTGACTGAAAACAACAATTTGGGCCGGGAGTGGGTGCTCAATCGCTATTTTTTTAGTTCAAGGATAATAAATTCCAGGTATTTTTTACCATTCTTTTGTTTGAATAAAAAAAAAATATCCAAGGAGATTCAGATTTTATTGCTGATCTCTCAGGGTAGAAGGCAATGTTACTGATGGACAGTATCTTCTTTCTGTGTCCTGCAGCTCTATTAGATTAGAAACCTGAGAAAGTCGAGCGCCAAAACAGGAAGCCTTTCTCTTCCTAAAGTGTCATCAAAGATAATATTTGATTTACATGGGTGATATCTGTAATTACATTTGGAGTGGTCAGTGGAGAAAGGTAGCAAATTGAAAAGTTCACATTGCAAGATCAAGATGACCGCTGTCATTGTACATTCAGGTTTCTCAAGAAGACAATCTAATATTTATGTAATAAAGGATTATATTTGGTCACCATCATAATTATTTAGCTTTTTATAAAGCTTGAGAGTCTTTTTGAGTTTTATTACAAGGGTATTGCACTTGCAGTACATTTTTAATCTTGTTTGCTAGCCTTGTAATGCTCTGTTTGTAAATTCAGTTTTAACTTCTTCAGTAGCCAACATTTTGAACAATCACTTTTCACAATCACATACTGTTTCAGAAGCTATAACAGTGTACCTTCAGTACCTTGAAGTAAAGGGTTAGCTAAAAAGCAATACTGCCCACAGACAAATAAACAATGTAAAGCCTTTGAATTGTACACTGCATGCTTTGAATGTACTGAATAATGTTGCATTTCTTTCAAATAGTTTTTTAATTTAACTTTGCTGCTAACTAAATTCATTTGACCAAGTGTTTACATTATTTTATGTATTTTTTTCTGTCCTGAGCATAATACTTTTTGATCCTTAAACATACTATAGTTAATATAACATAAAGCTTGGCTAATTTTAAAGCCTCACCACAAAGGGAAACCTAGCTAACTCAAGTGATAACCTGGTGCTACTTAATAGCACTGAGTTTCCAAGTAATTTCTCTTCTTTGTGACATAGATTCATCAAGGTGTAGAATTCATTGCTCAGACATTTGGTCCATGTTGACATGATAGTATTACACAGTTGCTGCTGATTTCTTGGCTGCAGATCCAGTGAATCGCCCACCTCCGCTATTTGCATTAGCAAGCAGTTCATCAAAAGTACCTAATACAATGGCCAGTGAGAGTTTGTTAACTAGCAAGCTTTTTAATCGCTGTTACTCAGTTTGTTTTCCTTCAGAAATAGCCTGAATAGCTTTTTTTTATTTTTTATTTTTATGCTAGGCTAAGCTAAATTGCTGCAGTGTACATATCTGCAGATAGAAGAGTGGTATCACAGAGTGAGCTACACAGATAACAGTCTTCCTGTAATCCAGACATGTTTGCCCTTTACAGATTCTTCTCCAGCACAGTGCATTGCCTGAGGTAAAGCAGAATGAATTATCAGTGTTATTTCCAGAGGCTAGTGCAACTCTTATGAAATTATCCTTTTTAGCTTCACAAAGTAATTTCTCCATCGACGGTGCTAATCTGTCCTCATGAATTTCACTGACATAATAAATCAAAATCATTTGCAATACACACACACATACACAGAGCAAAGCAGAGGAATCCCAGTCACATTGTTCTTCAGGAAAGGTCGTCAGATGTTAATCATGTTTTGTGAGTTAGCATTTCCAACAATTATGGCAAGAAGTAATAAGTAGGTGCGTAAAATTGGCTTTACTTGTTTGCAATTCAGAATGACCTTTGGATGGAGTTGTTCAATAATGTTACAAACTTTTTACCTTCTTCACCCGAGAGCTTCTGTACGTGATGGATTGTTTTTTTTCCCGTATGTGAACAGCGATTAATAATGAGCATCAAACAAAGGTCACTGTAATATATTTATAATTGCAATGACATAGATGAGGGTTGTTGATACAGTACATCATGTGTGACAAACATGATAGATTGCAGTACAGTTGCTGCAAGGTGGGAGATGTCTGGCATGAAAACTTCCCACCCAGTCACCACATTTTCAGATATCACAATTAAACATGGTTTATTACGAAGTTATCAAACACTGCACTTCCACAAGTTTCAAACTGGGCAAATGCCTTAAAAAATATACAGTAAAAAATATTCTTGTGCCTCATAAAAATGACACAATAGTCTTGAGTAAGATATAACTGAAAATATACAACATCAAATGTTTATTTATTCAAATAAATCTGTATCATTAATCTGGACTGGGCTTTGAATCTAGCCATCTTTCATTTTACGACTTCTCTCTAAATTGATCTGTCAAAAGTAAAAATATATCTATAATGGAAAGCAAATCCACGTCATTATGTGCATGTTATATGTTCAGTTTGTACTGTAATTTATTTGGCATCTTGCAAAGAGAAAAATATTATGAATTGCTGAGGCTAACCGCCAGATGTAGAAATCCATCAGAGAATAGAAATACCTCCCTCCTCTCCAATTGACCATGACACTAACATAACATAACACTAACATAACATAAACATAAACATAAACTAACATAAATCCTTATATATTTTCAGAAATCTGCATTTTACAGCAGCACTCAATGTTATTAAAGTTTGCAGAAACATATTGTGTAGGAAAAGTAGGAAGTAAAAAGATGGAAATACAAACTGATTTGAAGGCAGCTATTTCTGGGCAGTCGTCTCTGTCTCACCATCTCCCAGCTTATCTGCCATGTTTGCTCTTTAAGAAGGGAAGAAATGCCCCCAAAATACTTCAGCTAAGAGTACTTTTGTGAAATAAGATGCTGCAGGGGTGGTGGGTATGTCATAAATGCAAATTGAAACATATAAAAATGCAAAGTGATCATGTGTTGAAGATCTTTCGAGACTTTATCAGAAAGTAAAGTAACGCATTTTTGTCAGCCTCATTTGCCCCATTACCATCAGCAAAACCACTGCCAGGTGCATTAAACGGTCTGTGTTACTTTTCAGCTGACAAAAGATTGTCGAGAACCCCCCGCAGGAACCAGCAGCCAAAGACCCTGAATACACCAGAAGACTCCACCTATTACAACCTGATTCATGTAAGTATAAGAAAAAGCATTGAACGATTTCAGATATTTTCTACAACAAAGCTTTGCTGTCAGCTGCCCCTGTAACCGCCTTCCTAGCATCTAGCTTTAATAATGCACTATTGATTGACAAATTTTACCCTGTAGTAGAGCTCTTTTACCACACACCGTATGTTGCCAAGGTGAGAAATTTCAGACAATTATGAAGCTGTCTGGAAAAGTATTTTTGTCAATGGAGTGCTTTTCTTCAGAAGTTTCCCTTTTGTGCTAAAAGTAGTCCCTCTTTATTCAGTGTTTATTGTTAGAAATCTTTTCTCATTTTGTGCACAATAGCACCTGATTGTTGTTTACTGTTCTGTTTGTTTTGTAGTGTAGTAAATACTGCAGATACAGTCTATCTAATCAATAATTAGATTGATTATTTAGGCATTCAACACTCAAAGCAGCAGACTTTTACTAAATCGATAACTGTGCTTTTACATTTGTTTGAGTAGTTATAAAACACAGAAGAATTCAGTTAAATCATAGTGGTATTAATATTTAAAATTATATTTAATTTTGCATTGTTGAAAATATGAGCAAACAGCCACTAAAATGATGGTGAATCCCATTTAAAAGAGACATGTGACAGAAAACATACTAATAAAGGTTTCCCCGCAGTCATATGAGGTTGGACCCTCTTTACCCTCAGAATGACCTAAATTCTTCATAGCAAAGCTAACTATTTGAGTTAAATTAAGATTAGGTGGTGATACAGGGCCCAAAGTGTGCCAAGAAAATGTACACTGACACGATTATATCATGGTGGATGGAGCCATTCTTTCATGTTGTTTACACCCAGATCTGACCCTACCAATGCAGCAGAATTTGAGACTCATTAGACCAGATTTTTTTCCTGATCTACTGTTGTTTAGCTTTGGTGAGCCAATGCGAGTTGTGCCCACACACGTTATGATCTTCTGCTGCTGTAGCCCATGTGCTTCAAGTTTCAACAAGTTGTGCTTTAAGAGATGCTCTTCTGCTACCTTGATCGCAGTAAATAACCTAAAATTACGTTATTTGAGTTACTGTTGCCTGCTTATAAACTCGAAGCAGTCTTGGCATTCTCCTCTGACCCAAACTGGATAATTTTTCTCTTTTATTTGATCATTCTCTGGAAAACCAGGAGATGGTGTGTGGGGAAAATCCCAGAAGTTTCTGAAATACTCAGACCAGCCTGTCTGGCTCCAATAACCATGCCACATTTAAAGTCACTTGAATTACTTTCTTCCCCATTTAAATGACAGTATGGACTTCAGCAGGTTGTATCTCTATGGTACCATAAAATTGGCTGATTAGATACTTGTGTTAAACAAAGTGGCTAGTGAGTGTATTTTATCTGACATTTCTCATTGAGTGACTGAAATGCCGCTCATAGACATCAGTGGCCATCATGCTTCAGTTGAATGCCAAATTGTTGTCTTTTTCTCCAGATTAGTGATTGTGATTGTGATTAGAGGTCATGCTCTCCTACAAGATGATATGTCATCATCTTATATAAGAAAATATGTCATCTAGAAACCATGAATATAGACTGTTTGTGGGTAAATAATCCAAATATTACTTTTGGCTGTTTGACATTTAATAATCAGTTCTCCATCTCTCTTCACTCAGCGGTCTGTCCAAGATGATAAACGCAAACCCAGGAAAGAGGGGTAAGTGTCCCACTCTTATTTTAACAACCTATTAGCTACTGTTTTATGAGGTTGGCGTGCTGCCTCCTTGCTTGCTACTCATGGGCCATGGTAACAACTACAGCCCCGTGCCAATATAAGGACAGTGTCTGGGTCCAAACTTAATGATCTACAGCAGTACACACATCCACAGTTAAATTAATTGCCCTCATCTTTTACCTCTTTACATTGGCTGAATATCATATTCTCTATGAAATTTAATGTAAGGAATCCAAAATAGTTTGCTTGGTATCATTTATAGTTGTTCTGTGGGTTTCTGCATTATGTGAGATGTTTCCAATATACTGGTAAATGTTTTCAGCATTTTTTTTAAAAGCCAAAGAAAATGATACCAGAAAGTATCCGTGGATGTGTATAGGCATGCATATGTATGTGCCGTACAGGCCACAAGGTGAGCATACCGCACAGAGTGAGGGGTTGAAGATAGACCGATAGGGCTGGCTGAACAAGTAGGGGCCTGGGTACTTTATCACAGCAGTCTGAGGAGACACAGACATGCACACACACACTGAGCCACCTTGATGTGGACACACAATACAACACAGTGCTAAACATCAAGGGTAATAATTTGTTCGCAAATAAATAAAGCCAGCGATGGACAGGAGCAGTTTACATGCATCATTAAGGATGAGAAGGTCAGCAGGAACAATAGCGTCTCTGGCTGAAGCTGACAGCAATTGGGCTTGGAAATGGGAAAACGTGGGTGGTAGGGATAGAAAGCTGGAGAGTATACTGATATGATGACAGTAAATGATAGTAAAGACACACGTGAGAAATGGGCAAGGAAAGTGTGATTGCATAGCACAGATATCTATATTTTAGTACCACTATCAGCATTTTAAAATCTACAAATTGGTTGGTTATTCAGCCTATTTTAAGCTTAAGAAAACTTTTAGGCTTCTTACCACACTGCATTTCAAAAACATGTCTGTAATCATTCTGCATTCAGTGCGTAATTAATTCTGTCATATTATTTGAGACATTTCAAACAAGTCTGCAGCTATAGGGTAATGTATGCTAGTAGCTAGGGATATATTGGTACTTTAAGTTAAATATTACAATGTTGATGTCTGGTAATATTTACTTAGAGCATTAAAAAGGCCTGCAACTCTATTTCTTTTAAAAAAGTTGTCATCTAGGTTATTAGAATTCAGGAGATTTAGATTTGCCTGCTTCCTTATTGGCATAAACTAGTTTTTCAGCTGTTTTTTTCCCCCAAGGGGTAATAACATTTTAGTTTTTACACCACATCTTCCTGAAGCACCCTTCCCATTTTCCCAGGACTACACTAGCATATGACACACTGAGGCTGGATCTCCTGCCAGAAACAAACCAGGGATCTTTTGTGTAAATGGCAAACCACTACACCACAGACCCACTTCACTTGGTGATGACAGCTATAAAAGGTTAACTGTGAGCTAACCTCTGCGTTCTAAAATGAGGCCAGATTTAGACATTAGCTATTTCGTACCTTTGTAGCTTTATTTGTCAGTGTAAGAGAATGTTACACTGTTAAAAAATGTTAAATGTTAAAAAGCCACCATGTTGATTTTGGTCTGACATTAGATACCCTAAAGTTGTGCATGGCTACATAAATCAGTAATGATCACAGTAATTAGAAGTAATCTCTGAGAGGAATTGGTACTGCATTTATGTACTTCATGTCTATGTAAATTATATTAGTAAAAATGAGTGTAAAAAGGCAGAAATATAATGTCAACCTTCCCAAAAATAAAAAAAAAAAAACAAGAATTTTTAGTCTACCCAGAAGAATTCAAAAGATCCCGGACAAGCTCCCAATTTATGTTCTAGCCCAGCTCATAACCTGCTTCTTTATTTTGGATTAAGTTCTTTGTAAAATGGCAGAATAGCCATCTAGCCAAAAAAAAAAAGGTTTGCTCAGTCCTTTTGCTCCAAGGCTTCTCTCACATTATCAAAAGAACTCTGTTTAGTCAACCCAGAAGAATCCAGAAAATCTTGGATGAGCTCCCATTTATGTTCTGACCTGGCTCATTCGCCAGTACAATAAATGGAGAGAGCTTTAGATTCCAGGGCTTTAGATTACTGAACAATCAAAGTAAAAAATTATAGACACATTATAAAACAACAGTGAAGACTATGGTAAATGGTCTGTATTTGTATAGCGCTTTACTTAGTCCCTATGGACCCCAAAGCGCTTTACACTACATTCAGTCATCCATCCATTCACACACACACATTCACACTCTGGTGATGGCAAGCAATGTGCTGTGCTCTACCAGTTGTGGTAGCCCTTAAGCCAACCCAGGTATACCTTTATCTGGTATGCCCGAATAAAACTCATGCACTGCCACTCCAAGGTCAATAAGGGGTTCAGAGGGGCGTGTTACACGTGCCATATCTGGTGGCAAGTGCCTTGAGATATTTAATCAATACATGTTGTGGTGTCACTAATGTTTGGGTTGTATATCACATAAAAAAAGAAAAATCAGTGGGATATTGTAGGAAATGGCAGTACTTCAACTAGTGAAAATACAACCAAGTGTAACCTGAAGGGTTTGTCACAGTGCCATTTTAACGAACAGCTTTAGAATAGTGCATTTTTTATAATTCATCAGTGGAATAATTGTGTGCCAACCCCACCTCCAAAAGTAGAGTGATAAGTTCAGGTCAGGCTTCAAACACATCACAATATTAGAATGAGATCAGTGTACAGGGCAGTACTGAGTATATATTCTGATAGTTGTTATTACATGATGTTAATTATCTGTGTGACATATTGATCTGCACATTGAAACTGTCCTTTTCACACTTCTGTTCAAATGGAGATCAAAGTGAAGGTTCGGCTGAGAGAAGGGCTGCACAGTGCAGATGGACAGTTTACACAGTCTGGTGGGCAGATACCTGGATGATGAGGACTTGATAATAATTCTCTTCTCAATAAGATTTGTCTCCTTTCTGCTACTCAGTTAATTTCAAAGTCACTGCTATCACAGAGACAAATTTTAAATCAGCTATAACTTGAGGAAAATATTTTTCTCCTTTGCTGGAATAAAGAAATAGTTATACTGATGCCAGCATTTAGTGTCTTCTAAAGAAAAAAATCACAAAAAGCATAAGAGCAAGAGTATGTTCAACACCTGCTTATGGACGAAGAAAGTTGGAAAAAGAATGTTCTGCAGAATAGCTCTGCACGTGAGCAAAAAAGCCCCAGCCATCTGCTTTTTAAACCCTCTGTTTGTGAGGGGCAACCAGTCAAAGGAAAGTTAGCCTAAATAGGAGATATTGTGACTTGTTTTAAACAGGAAGCAAAGGGCTTTACAATAGTCAAGTATAAGACTATTATTTTGAAGTCTGATTCATGCAGAGCAACTTCGGTTAAATCAAGAATTTGAGTATGAAATGAGCACATATCGTCCCCTTCAAAGAGTTGCTGAGCTAGCTTTATTGAAGCTGTAGCCAACCTGCTCTTAACCCTAAAACAAAAACTTGAAAAGATTTTTTAACTGACCTTAAACAAATTACTTTATAATCACATTTGAATGCAAATTGAGACAAATATAGCGAGAAGGAAAGCACTTAACTTCCATCAAAATATACTATTGAGGTTGTTGTGTTTATGAGAAATGTGTTGCATTGGTTTTTACAGCATTGTGCCTGGTTTTAGTCACTCTGAAATAAGACACACCAGTGGTCTCTGTGCAAGTGTTCATCAGTAGGAGAAACTGTTTGAAGACTGTTTGATGACACTCCAATGTCTTTCTGACCCCATCCTCCTCTTATTTTTGCTGTAGCCCAGGGAAACTGTTGGATGTGGATGACCATTACTACCCAGCCCTCTCTACCAGCCATTCTGAACCCTCCATGTCCAAAGAGAACATATCATCCAGCAGCATGCCTGAGAGAAAGCAATCTATAGGGAGGAGGCAGTCAATGGAAAGGAGGCGGTCTGTAGAGAGGAGGCAGTCCATGGACAGGAGACGATCTATGGATAGGAGGCAGTTTGGGGACAGGAGGCAGTCTGTAGAGCAGAGACTGCCTGCTCCCGGTCGACAGATCCGAGAGAGGGCTGCCACTGAACCAGAGCCTCCGAAATCTGCCAAAGAAAACAGGTGTGTCATTTATGTCCTCTTCATGGTGTCTGGAAATAAGTACATGTCTTATAAAGCGTCCCTGTATTTTTGTGAAACTGTGCATGACTGCATTAATTACTTGTTTCTACCTTTTTAATAATAATAACTGTAGAGGTGTAGCTAGGTTTCAACATGAACCAGTTCCACTTTAAGCAGCTGAGAGATAACTTCAGCTATTTTCTAATCAGCATCATCAAAAGGCTTAAACAAGGTGGAAGCACTTTTAAGCTTCTAAGTTTCTACTTCAGCATAATAATGCTACCACTGTTGCTACTGTATATAAAAAAATAATCTCAATGAATTCAGATTATTTGTAAAGTGAGACCTTACTTTACAGAAAGATGGAAAAGCATTATCTAAATAACCATAATAAAGTAGATGCTATAGATGCTGTATATGAAAGATGGAAAAGCATTATCTAAATAACCATAATAAAGTAGATGCTATAGATGCTGTATATGAAAGATGGAAGTTCCCACCATGATATCACACACTGATTTGTAAACTTAAATTCTGAAACCCTGATTTAGCATTTTAGCTCCATTTTGGATTTAAGAGACAGAAATTATTGTATTTTAATGAGGCTGGAGTGCTAAGCTAGCAGCTAATGTTGTCTAGCTAGCTAAGGCTAGCCAACACAGTATGGAAGACAGTGGTTAGAGACCGTGGCATGCTACAATTTATTGCAACTGTGTGCAATAAACCTTTTAGTTTAGACAGAAGTTCAAACTCACTCAGTTGTTGTCTTCAAAGTGACTTTGCTGCTTTAAAGTCGGTCATAAAATGGCAATAATATGGACTCATTCTGCTGATTGAGGTCCAGTAAATAAATATAAGCAGTGTGTTTGTGATAATAAGGAAAATTGCAAATCTGTTGTCATTTGTTGCTAATCTGTTGCAGTCTACACAAGTTTATATTCATAGTCCAGTCAGAGCAAGACAGAAATTTCTGCACAAATAGTGACATAGTTGTTGCTTGTTTCATTCTAACATTGTGCTTGATTGTAAAGGCACAGTGCACAGATATCAACTAATAAGTGCTTTGTAACATGCAATTAAAATACCAGATTGCTCATCAAAAGCTTAAACTTGGGAAGTTTGTAGCACTAAGCTGGTCAAAAAAATTCCTCATAAAGGCTACAAAAGGCAGCAACAACACAAACACAGTCAAGATTTCCAGTTCAGTGACTTTAATTAGCTGAGGTGAAGCCTAGGAGACAGATTAGCAGTCTAAACCGCATCCACCTGTCACTCAGACCAGTCTCACCCATAATAATGCATAACTTTAAGCCTTGACTAAATTTAAATTGCTGATTCATAATAAAAGTTTCACTCCACAGTAAAGTTTTTATAAAGAGGTAAATTATCTGCAGAGCCAACAACTGGGCTGTAAACTTGTTTATTTTCACAGAAAGTTGAACATTTAACATGACCACATGTGAGGACTTACTGC
>VUQR01004511.1:22397-34888 GCA_015108515.1 Hemichromis elongatus
TTTAAATTCCACCAAAAAAAAAAAAAAAAAAAATAGATTTGAGATTGAAAGAGGGGTCCCTAGACACCTTCTTCCAATACTGTGCACCAGCTGTGGGGTAGTTGAAGCCTCTGGGGTTAATCTGCTATTTAGCAGCAAACAAGAAGACATTAAGTGGATTTCCACTCAGCGCAGTCCTCTGCAAGAAATGTTCCACAGGACTCTGATTATGCTCAAGGGCTTACATTACGCTTGAACAAAGGGCCGCCTTGTGCCAAGACTCCACCGATTTTCATTCAGAGAATTATGCCATCACTGGCATTGGGGCAAGAGCTCCTTCCCTTTGCACTCTGTGTGTTGAAGTGCTCAGCTTTACAATAAGCTTTCCTGTTAATGAAGGACGTCGTGTTTTGTAGTTTTCCTTCATGTAACATATGTGTCCAACACGTCGTATTTGCAACATCCCCTCGCTACATGAAGGATATAACCTTTTGTGGACCTCAAATATATTTGAACATTACATTTAGAGCCTTTTATAGGCCCCTAACAAAAGAAAACATAAGCCTTCAGCCTGTTGTCCAGTTGTCTGTAAATTATACTGACATGTACACACAAATAACATAATGTGGTCTTATATATAAAGGTTGGACCATTACACGCTGTGTAACATGTTGTGTCCACTGTAGCTTAATCGTTCCCTCATCATTAGCCGTGTCACATTATTGACAGAAAATAAAAGATTAATGTGTTCTATGGCCATACCTTCAGCATAATCCTCTCCTCTAATCCAATGTCCATTGCTTACAGGCAATTGTACATGTGAGCGGAATACTAATGTCACTCCAAGGACTTGATGGCTTTGAAGTGTGCTAAGAAGCTGAGAAAAGAGTAAAAAATAAATACAAATCATATCTTTATAGGAAAATGATCGCGCTTACACGGCAATAATCAACATCTAATAAAATGCAACTCTCACACATACTCCTATTATATACATTATATACATACTACTATTGGTTACGTTTACCGTGAACATGTTTTTCAGTGGCTCTGCCCTTTTTCTTATAGTGTGTTAAAAACAGAAACCCCAAGAGGAGGCGAGCAGCACCCAGTGGCACCCAGAAACCATGAAATGTCAATGAAATTCAGTGTCTTGTGGAGATGAAGTGACAGGCAAAATAAGTGTTAGTGACGCAAAGCAACGGAGAGCAGGATAAATTGATCTTCACTTTGAGGTGAGAAAATCAGTGGAAGCAAAGGATATTGTTGACTGAAATATAAGAGCTACTGCACAGTACATGCACACAAGCCCAGCCAGTAACGTCATCTACGGGGTGAACAGGGGCCAGTGAATGGCTTTTTATTTGGACAGAGTTTTATTGGGTTCAGTGACTGCTGCAAGTGCTTTTGCCATTATTAAAACAAAAAATACAATTATAGCAGAATAAATCGCTTAAAGACCATCCTCATGTCTTCAAAGCAGGTCCAAACACATATTTACAAATAGAAAAATAAATAATCAAATATTACAAATAATATATTCATGATAGAAATAATAAAAAACAGTAACTTTAGACACAAAAACAAATCACATATTAAACAAGAGCATTGTAAAGACAAAAATGTAAATACACAGAACAATTAAATAGTGAATAAAAAAACAAACGGCAACAATGGGGCGATCGTGGCTCAAAGAGTTGGCAGTTCGTCCTGTAATAGGAAGGTTGCCGGTTCGAGCCCCGGCTCCGACAGTCTCGGTCGTTGTGTCCTTGGGCAAGACACACCCGTTGCCTACTGGTGGTGGTCAGAGGGGACCGGTGGCGCCAGTGTCCGGCAGCCTCGCCTCTGTCAGTGCGCCCCAGGGCAGCTGTGGCTACAATGTAGCTCGCCATCACCAGTGGGTGGATGACTGTAATATAAAGCGCTTTGGGGTCCTTAGGGACTAGTAAAGCGCTATATAAATACAGACCATTTACCAATGTTGCTATTACTAACAACAAAAGCAATTTGTTAATAAATAAAAAAACAAAAACTGTGTGTAATTGATAATGATATCTGAAGGCAATTCATTCCAATCAGAGGAAGCCACACAAAGAAGAAAAGAAGCACAAAAGTTTTATACTTTGTCTCATATAAAAGGAGACATTAAGGAGAATCTGAGGATCAGAGCTTCTTAGTGCGTAATAAAGTAATAAAGAATAAGGAACAAACATTGTTCAGGCTATTGCACTGGAAAATGAATTGGCACCAGTTAATAAATTATAGCGGTTGCTCGCATTTTGGTGAATAATTCGAAATACTGCTAGACCTGATGCAGACCTGTGGCTGTGACAGGCTTGTTAGATTAACTAATTAAAGTACCATTATCCCAACTGCTTAAGATTATGACAGGATATAATAAGATATCCTGTCAGAATATCTAATGTAGGTGATACGTGAGATGGCTGACTGTCAAAGTTAACTCCAGCAAGAAGAGCTTGCTACCTTCAATGACCTGAGAGCTCCGGGCTATAAAGGTTGAAGGCTGCTTTTTTTTATTATTATTATTGCATTGTTCTCGGTATCACTGGATCCAATAATGGCTATACCGTGTTACAGCAAGAGGAAAAAAAGTGAAAAAAACATTCTGTAGACCGTTATGGATTTGTGAAATCTAAATCTATATTTAAACAGGGAAAAATAAATGATGAGATGTTTACTCAGTTCCTAAATGTGTTGCTTTACATTCACATGCTCGGCAGCCCTTTAGGCAGCTCTGCAGTACAACCAAAATAAGCGACATGGTTGTTTGGTTTGTTGCTCACTCTGAGAGAAAGGTGACGCTCATATCTCTCTCTATCGCCTCCTAGCGGTTTATTTTCAGAAGTGCTTCCTTTAAGGATAAAAACATTTGTAATCAACATCGCTACCATTTCATCAGCTCACTTATTTCCTTTTTTTATAGACCTTGTTTGTCATCTATTCCTGTCACTATAACTGTCAGTTTCTTCCTTCCCGAGTGGTTTCTATACCATATATGTTAAATTAGGCAGTATACCTTTGTAGCGATTTTTCAAATTGCACCTGGCAGATCGTATTTATACTCAGCCTTCAACCTGAGTACAAATACGTGCTCTGTTTTCAAGCCGTTATTCCTCGTGTTCTCCCATTTTTTCTGATGTGTTTTATGGCTTTGTGTTTGTAGTATTTATTTATTTATTTTTTTTACTTTTGCTTTATTTTTGGCACTTAACCTTTTAGTCTGCCCCTTGTGGGGATTGTTCAGCCACACTGACTGATTGCTTGTGTATGACCATTGCTTGGTGATTAAACATTTGGATTTTACTCTGCCTCCGGTTCCTCTCATCCTGTGAACCGTCGCAACAATGAGAAAGTTTAGGAGTGCACAAAGCCCCAGTCGGCGATTTTGAAAAATTCAATTTAAAAATGACAGGCTAACAGTTGGTGGCACCCTCCTGTCCTCTGTCCTCCTCCCTCTGCTGCTGATGCGAGACTCTCTGTTGGAGGACAGCATGCTGCTAGTAGAGAGGGGGAAGTGTTGCTTTGCCTCAGTCTCAATGAGAATTCATATATATTGCTAATTAGAAAACCAAAATTTGCATTTGTTTTCAGCTTGTTCACATCAAACTACAAAATTTTGTACAACAGGCACAGCAGGGGGTGTGTAAAACGTACCGCTTCAGTGGCGAAGAAGTGATTGTGTTCAGCAGGTACTTGATAAGTAGTGTCACTATTAGCAGAGGCTTTTGTTGGCAATTTTGTTATTAATAGACACGGCCATCAGAGTGCAAAGTAAAACAGAGTAATTGAATTCATTTTTTGTGTGAGCACCATCTCATTTTGATGGGATATACAGTTTGTAGGACAAAGCATAGAAAATTAAAAAAATAATCCATGCATCTCAACCAGGTTTTAAGTAACCTTATTAGTTCAAAGCTAAGCTGTATTAGCAACTCATAATTATTTTCATTATTGATTCATCTTTTCGTTTTCCAAATGATCGTTTGGTCTATAAGACATCAACAAGACTAAGTGAAAATGTCCGTCACAGTTTTCCTGAGGCGACATCATAAATTGTTGTGTTTTATGTTATGTGAGCAGATTACCCCACCTTCTTGCAACCTTAGGCTATAAATTGTGCTTGTTACTGGTTTATTTTTTGCACAAAAATAAATAAATTCTAGAATAACTTTATGACAGAAGTCACAGAGCACTTTGGTTAAAGTTTAGTAAAGACTGCATGTTTGGTTCATGCTTCAAGTCAATATTTTACCAAAAGTGTAATCGTTGTGGATGTAAAACCCAAATATAAAAAGTCTAGATAATACGTTTCGCGATGCTGCAGAGATAACAAGTAAAATCAGTAATATTTTACCGATTAAGTATTAAATTTACACATTAAATTGAAATATTTAGGCCAAATATGTAAAATCATTGCAATAGCGTGTAATGACTGCATCAGATGCAACTGTAAGTCACTGTTCAAGGTAAACTCCAAGCAGCACCGGTCCTTCGATAAATACAGCTGAAAATCAATTTGGTGTGGTTAAAAAAAACCTGTTTAGACTGAGGGAAAAAAATAAATAAAACAAATATGATTTTAAAAACAATGTATCTGCTTTTTTCCTTTGTAGGAGTCAGAACATTTATATACAGTGCTTTTAACTGCTCGCTTGAACCTTGGACAGTTATCCAGGCTTTCAGCATGTTTTCTGGTGCAATCAGCACCCACTTTACAAAATATCTGAAAACAAAAAAGCACTTGTTCACAGCCTTGTAATTCTTTCTCTTCAACATTAAAGCTTGAAGTGGATAGAAGAACAGAGGAATGACACATAAATCCCTCTGCATTCTCATTAGCACACAAAAGGCATCTAATAAAAGGCTGACCTTCACACCATGTTTTTGAGGGAACCTGCAGTTTTAAAGTCAAAGTCTTTATGCCAGATAAGCAGTAGTGCATTTTAATCCTCTCTCTGCTGAGTGGGGCATCTGGTTAAATAACTGCCTTTTCACCTCTTCTCTTTGTAGTGGGGATTTCTGTTATGGCTGCGCTTCCCTCCGCAGATCCCCAAGACCTCAGATCTACCCATTGTATAGGCACATTGTGTCAAGCTTAAGCTCCCAGTCCAAATAGCCTTCACAGGCTAGGGCAGCATATTCCCGTTCGTGGCATCACCCAATCCGTATTTCCAGCGAGTTTAGATTATAAAACTTTTTTTTTAATATTTCTGTTTCCATGTTATGTTTACAAAAGCTGCTATTGGTCAGCTATGGTTGAATCTCAAAACCAATTAACTTTTTTCTGCTCTCCTCACTGAGCTGATGCTCCTTCCAACATTATCTGCTTGGCGCTTCCAATCCAATGTTTCCAAGGCAACAAGGCATCAGCAAGATGCTGGTGGTTTGCCATTTCAGGCATTTTCAACTCCACCACTTCAGCCAGGCTAATTACTTATTAAAGATTTAAAAAGTGCACACTGACATGGTCAATACATGTAGCGAGAAGTGGGTGGATTCCTGTAATGAACCTCATTATTCATACCGTGAGCTCCACACCCTGGATAAGAAGCATGTGAATATGCACCCTATAAATATGCATGCTCTGAACGTTTGACTGTACTACCTGGTAGGCACTATGTCCAATCAAAGCTGTCTCCACTCCATATCTGAAAGATCACAGGAGATGTCAGTGTATGACAGTTTCTGTGCTGCTGACTTTGGTGATGCTGTGGTGATCTCCCCCAGGCAATGGATTTTCAGCTAGCTCCTTCAGAGCTGATATATGACTCTTGGAGATGATGCAAACTGGTTTTGCTAAGTGGCAGACGAGCAAACTGTATTCGGCACCTCACCTTGCTGAAAAGTCCTCTTATACTCCAAACTTGAACTTCTTATTGAAAATCTTTGTGAAACGTGATTTGAAAGAACTAAATACACAAAGTGCAAAGCAGTATCCACAAAATAAACCACACACAGCCAAATTATTACTACGAACGGCATCTTAAAATTGAACATGAGGTGGGTATTAACTTTCTCCTGGTTGGTATTACACTACATGCTGTATGACGAGGGTGCGTGGCCTCATTCCCTGGTGGCTGGCAGAGTAATCTCCTTCTCTGCAAAGACTTTGATACGAGGCAACCCTCGGAAGGATTTGCACACAGATTATTTTCCTGTTCTGACCATCCATGTGCTTAAGTTACTTGACAGCTGAAAACTGAAATTTCAGTCATATTGTTCAGTAATTCTGCACATAGTTTACTTAGTCAGGTCAGGTAAGACAACCCTCAAATACTGTATATATTTAGTATTGTAAGAAAACCTACATTTTTAACACATTTTTTGTTATTCATTTTTTATTATAAGCTAGTAAATGATGCATCTAAATCAGTGCACCAGAACCATGCATGTATGCAACACATGAAGTAGCCACAAACATGGTTTTGGTTGTGATACACAGTGCGTTGGAGGAAATAATGAGGGTACCTATATTGTTAATGACAGCACTAACAAAGCCAGGGGAGAGGTCATACTGTTCTAACAGCTATACCATAATGGATATAGGGGTGACTGATGCAACACATAAACTGAATGCCTGACCCACAAAGAAGCACTGCATGAGAACGGTATGGTTTTAAAGGCATATAATCTCCACAACAGAGTTTATTTGGATTCTAGACTTCAGATTCAGGTCTGATTCAGGTCTACACTGTGTACTGTACATTCATATCCAACATATTAGAATTAGATCTGCAAGCGTGTTTATGAGTCGCTTCATTGGATTATTTTACGTAGGTTTGTCATTAATATGAAGATTTTCAAAAATGAACGATTCAGTCTTTAGACTTTAAACTAGGGATAGGCATTTCAGAAATATGAATGCATGTAAAGGCGTGAACGTGAGCGTCTGGGCGTTGACCCTGTGGTAGACATGTGACCTGTCCAGTGATAGCTGGGATAGACTCCTGCCCCATCGTGACCCTGAAAATGGATAGTGATAATAATAATAAAGATAATTATTTATTTAATGGTAAATCAGAGAAATGAATGGGGACTTTTACTCTACTTCTTGCAGTCCTCTGCAAAAAGCTGCACTGATTTCATTTTATTTTTTTAAAGAACTACGCCAAAGCTCGGATAAAAAGCAGCCACGAGCAAGTCTACGACAAAGTGATGGTTAACCAAACAAAATCAGTAGTAAATCCACTTGCACTCCACTGAGTGGAATAAAGATTTTTCTCAAAAACAATCTATTCTCGACGAGCTCCATTTTATACACAGAAGAACAACACAGAAAGAAACCACCTCTTTTTTTTTCATGGCACACATGTGGACATCACCCTTTGAAAGCTTTCTGAGAATAAATGGGGACACTTTCTTTGGCGCTCACAGCCCATCGTTTAGAACAAGTGTAATGAGAACTTGTGAGAAATTCCAATTAACATTTAAAAGCGGCGCATACCTCATTGGTAATGACTGCGGCGCCTTGGTTCTGTATGCCCGTGCACAGCGCAAATATTTAACAAGGTCTTCCCTGAAACTGAATGCAAAGAGGACGGTAGTATTGAATGTTTAAGACATGCCACACTGGATGTACTTTGCTCCTTGGTGATGTTTAAAAATACCCATCTTCACTAATAAGAAAAATTAGAAAATTTTGAGAAGATTAGAAGAGATCCTGTAATGGTAGCAAACATACACGTGACAGTATAGCAGATTTCTTCCTGGAGCTTCCAGGAAAACAACACAATTACAAATGGTCAGAAGGATGGCTGTATGGAGCCTCCTAAAGATCACAGTGAGATAAGCGATAAGATTTGTGCAAGCACACAACACTTTTGCACTTTGATCAACAGAGAAAGGCTGGGTACTATGTAGCATTATTAACTACACAGAAAGTCAGCGTATGCTCAGCTGTGGTTTCATGCTTGGGCACAAGTCCGTACCATTGCATTCAAAAAGAAGAGAAGCTGATACAGATACTCACTGACCACTGCAGATGGAGACTGGAAACCTGGGATGACACAGCTGTCAGTGATTGTAGCCACTGCCATGCGGTGCTTGTTACGATTATGGCTGTGACATGTTTTTTAAAAGGGCGTAACTTTGACATCAAGCAACAGTTGTATGTGTGTGTGTGTGTGTGTGTGTGTTTGTGTGTATAAATAGCTGTGTGCACAGTGGTGTGGTGTGGTGGCTGAACATTGTATGCAGTACATTGTATTATAAGAAAACGTCTGTCACAGAAGCACCACAAGTTCAAATAGTTTGGACATTTCCTTAAAAACATGGCTGAAGGACAGCAGCAGGAGAAATTCGAACACTAAACATTTTCAGCCGCAGTTTCATCTGTCGCAGCTGCAACAGCATCTGTAACGACGCTCACAGCCAGGAGATTGTCCTTTTAAAATGAGTAATGAGCACTAAATGCATCACATAAAGTGTCACATCATCTTTCCATGCCACGGTGTTTGATGTCCTTCCCTTAAAGGGCAGCAACTGTACTGGACCAACAAACTGAGGATTACACACAGCCAATATAAAAAAGTAATGTATGGCATGGCATGTAGTGTAAAAAACAGTTAAATGGGTATTCTGAGCTGATGTGTGGCTTTGCATCAGTCAGGTTAGCAAACAGCACCAATGGCACTGCAATAACCTCCAAAGATGGGTAGTAGTATTATTAATAATTATTATTAATAATGGCATCGTCATGATAAATAAGGGCATGCCAGGCCAGTCTGACGCATCTGTAATTTGTAAAGTTACCTGAAGTAATTCCAAACGCATTTAGCTTATGGAATATAAAATCCTGTTTGACTTTCATCTCCTTCTCATGGAAATAAGGGCAGTGCTGTAATCTATAAAGCGATGCATTTTGCTAAATGGGAAGATGACAAATTATAAAAAGGAGAAGATATATGAACTGACATAATCTTGCTGATCCAGTGAATGGTGCTCTGGAGCTTCCTCTCTGATTGACACTTCAATGCTAAGGCCTTACTTTTGGGCAGTAGTGATGAATATGAAAAGAGTGCAGTCAAAGCAGAAGGCACAACTTTATGATTTTGGACCACTTGCATCCATCTTTTTTGACAGAGGCATTTCCAGTAGAGTTCATTCTTACACAAGCTGTAGTTCTTTGATGTCAACAGTGAGAATTAGTTCAGTAAAACGTAAAGTTTTTGGAGGAGAGTGAGTATCCTGGGCCTGCTGTCCTTCATTGGCCATTGTGAAGGACATTTCCCTCTCCCTGACTGCCCAATCAATCAGCCTCCTGCAAGAAGAGGGAGCTTCCTTGTCCCTGTCACAACAAGTGATTGCCTTGGCTGCACTACTAACAGAACGCCGAGCTCTCAGCAGCTCATAATCGTCCTTACCTGACAAAAACTCAGGTCTCAGCGGATGGAGGTATGGGGCTGAATGAAAACAAAGTTATTACCAGATATTTGACTATGTTGGTTGAATTCTTATGTGTCAGAAGGCTGATTATTTTCCAGGTTTTAGAAATACAAAAAATGCAGTATAGAATCCAGATCAAATCAGGGAAACTTGAAACTTGGGTGAGACATAAAGTACTGCAGTGAGCAATGTGCAGAGATGATTTTTCTTTTCTTTTTTTTACTTAAATTTACCTTTTATGTTTTTTTTCCTTTTTCATATCACTGCAAGACTTGTAGACAGTAGATATTTTGCCTTTAGTATTTTCAGTATTTTGCATAAAGCAGCGACTGCACAGCTCACTCAAGAAGCCACAACATGCCAGACGCTGCCTGTTGCCCATAACAGCAGACACATCCAGATCAAACAAGTAACATGAAGCAGTCAACCTGTAGTTGCACTTCTGGCAGGAGAAGACATTCGAATGCCACTGGAGTACGATGTTAGCCAAGTGGAAGGCTCAGACAGCAGCAAACAGGTGTGCTGACTCCACACGTGTGTTGGCTTTGTGAGTTTTTGCAGAGACGTGTGGGAGCTGCACAAGAAAACAGGACGACCTTGGCTTCAAATGGTCCTCTACGGCAAGAAACGTCATCCAATGAACTGCTCAGTGTTAGATCCGAGAATAAAACTGTAGACTGTGGAGTGGTTGCAAAACAGTTGACTTGCTTTTTCCCTTTGCAAGGTTACGAGAGGAGTTGGCCCATCCACTCTAAAGCTTTTGTAGACTTGGAAAGGGATTATCATTGTGTCCCAAGAGGTGTCCTGTGGCCATCTGCAGGATTATGGTATACAGATGTTGGTACAAGCCATCCAGGCCTTATATTATTAGATAAGAATAAGAATTAGTAGGCCTGGAGAAACATTTATGGCAGCATCAGTAATATTTTCTGTTTCAAGGTCACTATTGTGACTATGAATACAACATCTGACACAATTAATTTGCAGTGTTTTTCCCAGATGATTTTCAACAACAGTGCTTGAAGCTGAAAAGTTTAAAATGTTTCTTTTTAGTCCTCATTTATTTTGTGAATAAAAATAGAGAAAAGTGAAGCTTTAAATGGCAATTTGGGGGTATCAGTTATGCACACACCCAGCATTAAACAGATTAAAATAAAAAACGTAGAACAAATCTGAATCACCAAGCAGGCATGGGGTATTTTCTATAGATGCTTGGCTTTTATATTTAAAAAAAAAAAAAAAAAAGAGAGAGAAAGGAATAGAAGGTGGGAGAGGATATTAAAATAAAATCAGACCTTGTTTTTCTCAGGATTTTAATGAACATATGTGATAAATTCACTGAACTGCTAACCTGCAAGATTACATTTTTTGTAAATTTCCACTGAGTACCTCAAAGTTTAAATGACCCCTGGCTATAATGTGATGGTGAATAGCCTTTTGGGAAATGAGACACAGGGTGCTCGGCTGCCATGAAGGTAGCCTAACGCGAGAGACAGGGAAACAAAAGAACAGTTACAAAGTGAGAGTGGGTGCTTTTAGTGCTATTTCTGTCCTTTTTGAATCCAGGTGAGTGATGTGAAGCTGTTGCTTGTCTGCTCTACTCAGCCTCAGGCACCATTCGCTCCTTTCTTTCTTTTTTTTTCTCCCTCTTTTACACTGAATTGTCAACTGAGGCCTACTGTTAGAAGCAAAAGCTTTTTCTTTAGAAATTGCAGCAAATAATTCCCCAAAATAATATGTATAAGTGCAAAAGCACACAGATGTCCTGCAAAATATAAGACCAGTATTTAGAGCAAAACATTATCCCATTCAAATTTGTATTTATCCCCGTTCCACTTTCACTGAAGTAAATCTGTGAAAGTAGTGTGTTGCGAGAAAGCAGTAATCTGACGGTTTGTGCAGGCTTCCAATTATTATCTTTTTTTTTTTTCTCCAGCTAATGTTCCTCTATACTGTGTTTGCTGCGCAGGGGTGGCTAAAAGGGTACCCTAAAGGTTTCTTGGAATCACCAAGAGGTTTCTTTTTCATTTCAGACCAAAATGCATCAGAGTTTTGTTGTGCTCACTGAAAAGAGAATTATGGTCACATAAGTGCAGCATGTTCGTGGTGGTCATAATGAAAAGCAAAGCTGAAATGAGTTTTGGGGGGGAGAAATGCCTTCCTGTTTTTGCTTGGCAGTGCATGTTATACAGAAACATGACTGCGATCCAGATAACCTTTAGTACGTATCAGACAGGAAATCCTCTTTCATCAGGATAGAAGCAGTGGAAGGCGCATGTCCCCACAGATGCCTCCATATCCCTGCGATGATGGGTGGACAGAAAGATCGGGGATAAAACAAGCCAGTCCGAGAAGTAATATTTCCTCAGAGGCTGTAATATAATGGCTTGGATCTTAGCTGTGATAGATTTTGCCTTGACATTGGGTAAAGAAAATTTCCACACTATCCAGTTTCCATTTGTAAGTGCAAACAATGCTGAGATGGGTCGCCAGTTTATTTGTTTCACGTTTGTTCTCTGCTCCCTGTGGGTAATGGTTGCAGAGAAGTGTCATTGAATAAAACAAACATTTAAGCTGAGAGCTGCCCTGACTGTAAAACAGTCTCTGAAATCAGCTGTATTGATTTCTTGTCCTGGGCACACAAACACAGTAGCAGGGTAGAGTACCACCTTTATCTCGACTTTTCATCACTACCATGACTGATAGGAGAGGCCCTTTGCTAACAGGTCTGTCCTCTACATACGTGGACAGTTCAGATCAGCTATATATTGTCCTCTGCACACACCCTGCCAGCACCCTGAACCAGCAGTTACAGTATTTGACGAATGGACTGATGCTATCTGCCTCAACAATACTCTGACTTCAACAAAAAGCAATTCACTGGGACATTTCGGTATTTATAAATGTCAACTTCAGTGAAAGCTGAGGTCTCCCACTGCAAAGGTTTTGTAATTAAAGGTCAGCATTTGTGATAAAGTTGTTGTTTTTTTTTTTTTTTTTTTTTTTTTTTGGGGTTTTTTTTTTTTACAGATTTTCAGGCTTTGAGCCCTGCATGAGGAAATGAGCCATCCTGAGAGCTTGATTGAGTCCGCCCCTAGAAGAGAGAG
>VUQR01004513.1:4258-20526 GCA_015108515.1 Hemichromis elongatus
GATGGAGCCTTATTTAAAAAAAAAAAAAAAAAAAAAATCTGATCACCAGTGAAAACACTTTGCAAAGCTGCACATTTCCTGGCTTCCTCTTTGGAGATAGCTTTTCAGTTTCTTCCAGTGAACTTTCTCCTGTTTCTGGTCTTGGTGGTGCAGTTTTTCCTTTTGCAACATCAGAAACACTTTTTCTCCTTTACGTGGATTTAAATATGTTTCCTTATATAAAGAAATACATGCAGGGCAGACTACAACATGTATGCAGACTATACGCAGATTGCAAAGTCCTGTTGGTTCAGAATGGTTCTGATTTAATAACTTGTGTACGGTGGTTAGAAAAGTAGTGCTACAATACAAAAAACGTTAACCCCATATAGTGCCATAAGATCTGTGATGGAGGCTTTCCAACTCATGAAAATCTGAGAAGTCACTGTTTATTTTTCATAAGTAGGAAATGTGTAGTGGATGAACTGCTGTGAGCTTGTAGTTAGCTATGTGTAAATTTAACAATATAATTTGTTCTGTGTTTTTCTTACCCTCGCAGACGTGTCGAGTGAGGAAGGTTCCCGCCATCCAAGGTTGCTGGTGGTAACCTGGGCAACAGCGATCACAGCTCTCCCCACAAGTGTTGTGTTCACATTCACAGCTAAACTTCTACATATGCACGTAAACACAAACATCCACACACAAACACATGGAAAACACACATTACCACTTTAAATTTAAATAGAAACTGTGCAAACTAGAAGCTGGTTTCATGAAGGGTTTTAAATGTGGCAACAATCAGAATCTGAAACGGGAACAAATAGGATTTTTCACTGTAGCCAATTCCTCGCCGCAGGTGATTCAAAACCTCTTAAGTAAAAAAATTAAATGTCAGCCTTTAGCTTGACACTACTCCCACACACAGTGCTGGGAAATAGTGACCTTCAGTTAATTAAACTAATAAATATTATTTGTTTTTTTGTGTCCTGTCGCTGTGCCGACTGACAGCTTGTTAGAGAAGCTCCCGTTGTTTGACATTATTATTTTAATGACTTTACCACCAATAACGCTGATTTTGACTTTTATTTTCCTTACAGGTTTTTGCATTCTGAAGTGAAATCACACTTTTTTGTGGTCTTTTTTTCTTTGGATTACTTATCGTGTTTTGTTTCTTGCCACATATTCTTAGCATCTCTGCTCCCTGAAGTAAGGCCTTTAATCCTAGTCATGTTACTGCAAAGGAATTTTTTTTTCACTACGGATGTGCGCGACTCGTCAACTAATCATCGCCGCTGTCACTAGTCGGTATCGGACTTTGTAGCCGTTTCATCCAATTGTCAAAATTTTAATTGATACCCAATGCCAGGAAATCGCTGAATCATCACTTCAGATGAGCGAAAGAAAATATCTGGATGGTTGTTTATGGGATGTTAACTTGTCCTATTTTAGTAATATGTGAACATGTTTTGTAGTAACATGTTTTCATGTCATATTTAACATAGGTTGTTAATAATGGTTTTTTACGTGTTTTTCTTCTTCGTTGTCTGGAGTATACAGGTAATATTGATAAGGCATGACACGTGGTGTCACACAGTTATGTGTCACGATTCGAAGAATGTGATGAATGGTTTAAAGTGCATCTGTTATTAGTTTTTGACATTTTCCAGTAAGATAAAATTTAACTTGATATCTTAGTGTTTTTAGTTTTAGATAAGTGAAGGAGTATAATATTTTTTCCTTGTTTGGTTGACTGAAAAGTTTGTCACCAGGAACATCCCTAAATTCCACTATCCCCTATGTGATCCACTATGTAATAATAATAATAATAATAATAATAATAATAAATAATAATAATAATAATAATACATTTTATTTATAGGTACCTTTAAGACCCTTAAAGTCACCTTACAAAAGCACAAGAACAATAGCAACACATCAATATAATAAAACATTGCAAAATAAAATTTAAACATAAGGTAAATAAGAAAAAAAAACAAGCATGAAAGAATTAAAACAAGTATAAGAGCCGAGCAAGGTATAATGGACTAAGACAGAATCAGGTGTATTCAATTCCGAATAGATGGGTTTTGAGACGTGATTTAAAAGTGGTGAGAGGATTTGTGGTCCAGGTATCTGGTGGGAGTGCAATCCAATGACTCGGGGCTGAACAACTAAAGACAGAGGGAAGCTGAAGAAGAGCGAAGTGTAGGAGGGGGTGAGTATGTATGGAGAAGATCAGTTAAATATGGAGGAGCAAGGTTATGAAGCGCTTTGAAAGTAAGAAGCAGGATCTTGAAATTGACACGGGGATGAACTGGAAGCCAGTGGAGCTGTTTAAGATGTTATTTGTTCAGTGGATCTATAATAATATGAGCAGATACATTTTTAACTAACTGCAATTTATGGAGACATTTAAGAGGTAGACCATAGAGAAGTGAATTACAGTAATGTAAACAAGAGTTGACAGGAGCATTGACAAGTATGGCGGTACTTTTGGAGTGAGTGAGGGACGAAGGCGGTTAATATTAGATGAAAATTTAAGATGTGTGTATAAGAATCACATCGAAAGTTGTTTTACAGACACTGTTATAAGACATTTTACTGCATTCTCAACCACATAGATTTGAGAACATTTTAAAAAGTCCAACAAATCTCCTTAAATTTTTGAAAATTGTTCTCATATAATAAGGACTGTAACTATCATTTTTGAAATTAGGCAGTCTTCGTGTTCTTGCTGTGACTTTACATGCGTAACCACATCCACGGTAAGAACGTTTGAGTGTATGAACAACACCTGAATTCAAGCAAAATAAAATGTAGAGATCAGATTTGTATTGATTTGAATCTAAACGTGTAGAAAGTGTACATATAAAACCCTCCGTACAACATTTATGAATATATTTTCAATATACACAGAAAAACAAAATAGTAACTTTGCGATTCTGGCTGGGGGAGCAAATTCTCTCCTTTGTGCACCATCATGTGGCACCTCAACATTTGCATGAATGTGAAAATAGAGTGCAAATAGGTAATTATCAAAATGCATCACCTTTTGAAAGCTCTTTAAACAACAGCGTGTAAACATGAGAGCCAACTCAACCGAAAGAACTTGGTTTGGTTTCCAAATTTTTCCGTTAGCAGTAAATGGGTTCATGATTATTCTCCCAGGAGAGAAATACATTCAAAACTAAACGCAGACAAAGCAGAATGTAGCAGGATATTTGCCAACTCTAAGGTTCAGTAATTCAATTTAGGACTTTCTGTAAATTGGTTGATATGTTGACGGTGCCAGATTTAACTGAGAGGAGAGCAGTACAATAGCACAACGAGAGCCAAGTCTGGATTTGTTGGCATGAGTAAATTTGCCCCTTTTTATCCGAGACACAATGCTACAGCTCTTGCTTAGGCTGCCTTTGTGCTGAGCAGGCATCTGAACAAATGTTCAGCGGGCGATCATCAACAAATCATCTCGCAGGTCTCCACCTTTCTGAACGTCTGCCCAGCACGCTGCTGCATGGATTGTTTGAGCTCTAATCAAAGGAAAAAAGCTAAATGTCCTGTGGGAACACAGCGAAACAGAAAAGCTCTAAAAAACTGCAAATAAATAAAGCAGAATTCTATATAAACAGAAATTATTTAGCTGTACCGTATACTACATGTGCTCTGCAAAGTCTTTTTTATTCTATTAAAACTGACTAAATGTGCATGTCAACCTTTAAACACCTGAGCAGAAGAAAGTGGTTAGCCTCCTCTAGTGAGGTAAGTACTTCTTCAATCTTCTTTAGAGATGGAGGAAAAAGAAGAAGGGAAAAAAACAAGACTTTTCACACACCAGTGACATCACTTATTGTCACTGACATCACCACCGAGGGACCAGACACAGGTGTCAAATCTGAGTTAGACTTCTTATTTCAGCCTCGGGACATGTAAAGGACACAACGAGGTGCATGTGTGCGTGGTGGGAGAAAAAGAGGGAAAGATCAGGTGTCTGGTATCAAACACTCCTCTGTTTGAAGTGACACGTGAGACGACGCTGTACAGTGTCACCTGTGTCCCCCGCAGAAAGGCGCGCACAAACACACGGAAAGTTTTTTATCCAAGGAGCTAGATGAAAAGGTGATGCCTGAGGGCTCTTTTTAGAGCTACATCACCTTGATGGTATTGATAAACAGAGTGAGAGAAAGTTAGACGTTATTACCTTTGTAACACTGTTGAGTGGACAAGCTTTCGCATGGCCAAAACAGATGCACATCCCTCCAACTGAGATGTCCTTAATGGTATAGTAGTACTAAAGAGCCAAAACAGGTTAACTTTAACAACCAATTACTCAAAAGATATTCTACTTACAAATATCCAAAGATGAACGACTCATTGCGACAAAGTCATAGCGATAGTTTTAAAGAACATCGTTGTGCGTCTGTTTTTAGCCTCACCCGTCTCGTCACAATAGGATCCATATCTTTGGTGTCATGGAGTGCCAGAGTCATGAGGTCGGCGTTCAGCGTTCTGATTCTCTGAAACACCAACCTGATGTAGCGGGCGGACGTGAAGTTCAGGAGAGTTGGGGAGGGGTCATCTGCACTGGGTCTACCATTGATCAGAGAAGTGTGTATCTGTAGAGATAAACGCCAACATGTGACAACAGAACTCGACTGCATGCTGTGAAGACTAAATGTTTTTAGAGTTTCTTACAACAGTAGAAATAAAAATTCAAATAGGACATGAAAGGTAGGACGAACAGCAGCAGCAGCTTCTGAGAGAAATTGCTATTTGTTCTTGAACAACTGAAACATATAATATTTAATTAAAAGATTTATGTTGATTTTTGCTGGATTCAAAGAGGAAGTTAACAAAAGCTGATTTCAAATTCAGACCAGGACACAATGTGGCTACAACAAAGCCCAGTATTGATCCACACATAAAACCTGCAATCACCCTTCGACCACAACAGATCAAGTGCCAAAAATGTGGATAAAAAAAGTTTTGCCCTTCTTTTTTTTAAGCTAATTTAAATAAATTCTGAAAGGGTTTAAAATGAGGACACATGTAGTCACATCAGAGGATTTCTCACCCCTGCATGTTTGAGTCACTAAACTAAATTGCTTAACTTTGTTTGTGTTGTTGGTGGCTTTGTGGGCAAATGAATTATCTGGTATTTAGCACAAGTTAGAAACAATTATCAGATACGGGGGCCCCTTGTTTATCGCGGGAGTTGCGTTCTAAATATAACCCATGATAAGTGAAATCCGCAAAGTAGCCAACTTTAATTTTTACAATTATTAAAGATGTTTTAAGGCTGAAAAACCCCTCACTACACGCTTTATGCAATTTTCTGTTACAGGCATCGACGAATGTTTTCGCACTTTTCTATTGTTTCTCAAAGTTCAAACCTTCGTAGGAAAATTATAGAAAGGAACCAAAGACACCAGGTGTCTTTGGTTTCTTTCTGTGTTTTGACAATGCTAAAACATTTCGTAGACACTGTGGTGTTTGTTGTGGAGAAAACTTACAAACATACAGTACAGCACGTCACAGTCACACTGTAAATTTGACAAGCTAAACACGTTCTGTGCTGTACAGGAGACACGGCACGAGATTGATTGACAATGGTCTACAGCCAATCAGGATGCAGAATACAATGTGCTGTAACAAAAAAACAAAAAAAAAGCAGCATGCAAAATTGTTAAAAAAAAAAAAAATCTGAGAAACCATGAGGCCTTGAAAGGTAAACCGTGTTATAGCGAGGGATCACTCTACCTGTTTTTTTCAGTCAAGCTTAGCGGAAAACTTAGCACTTATTTTCCAAATATAGTTCTCTCTGACAATATAACCAGCATAGCAGAAGAAAAAAGAGACCTCAAGATGCAGAGGCCAAAAGCAATGGGTGACGTCACAGCGGCCGTGACCATCTTTTATATACAGTGTTTGTTGTTGACCAGTGAGTGGTCGGATTAGGCTAAGCTAACCTGACACAATCACAGCACTTAAAGAAGACTAAATAAGAAAAATGCATTCTTAAGGCTTACAGCACCATTTTTTTAAGGGACTATAAATTCCATGAGTGTCCCAACTTTACTATAATTTATCACATAGCAACACTTTCACCCTGCCTTCCACAACTTGACAGAGATTAAATACTCACTGGCTAAAATATCTTGTCATGCACACCTGATTCACTCAGAAGCCACAAATTTCTTATGCTTCTTTATAACTTAATTTTTGTTTTTTTTACAGACTGTATCAGTGTGTTTTCATCTTCTATTGTCCATTTTTGGTGAGCCAGTGTAATCTGTAGTCTCAGTTTCCTGTTCTTTGCTGACAGAGATGGCAGGCGTGGACGTGTTGGCACTCAGTTGTGCTATTATGTATGCCTTGCCTTAACATGTAGATATCTGAGTAACTGTTACCCATAAAAACAAACAAACAAAAAAAAAAAACAGTCTAGTCATTCTGCTCTGACTTTTGGTATCAAGACATTTTCACCCAGAAACCTCACTCTATATTTTCTCTTTATTGGATGATTCTCTGTAAAACCTACCGATGGTTGTGTGGAAAAATCTCAGTTGATCAGCAGTTTCTGAAATACTGAGACCAGCCCGTTTGGCACCACGAATAAAGCCACGTTCAAAGTCACCTTTCTTCCCCATTCTGCTCAGTTTGAACTTCAGCAGGTTGTCTTTTCTGTGTTCACAGGTCTAAATGCACTAAGTTGTAGCAATTTGATGTGCTGATTAAATATAGATATGAAAAACTAGTTCATGAATTTATTACTTCTAGGCTGGACTATTGCAATTTATTATTATCAGCATGTCCTAAAAACTCCCTGAAAAGCCTTCAGTTGATCCAAAATGCTGCAGCAATCGCACTGACAGGGACTAGAAAGACAGAGCATATTTCTCCTATATTGGTTTCTCTTCATTGGCTCCCTCTTAAACCCAGAATAGAATTTAAAAGCCTTCTCCTCACATACAAGGTCTTAAATGAACAGGCCCCATGTCAACTTAAAGACCTCATAGTACCATATCACCCCAATAGAGCACTTCACTAGAAGACCGCAGGCTTACTTTTGGTTTCTAGAGTATTTAAAAGTAGAATGGGAGGCAGAGCCTTCAGCTTTCAGGCCCCTCTTCTATGGAACCAGCTTCCACTTTGGATTCAGGAGACAGATACCCTTTCTGTTTTTAAGATTAGGCTTAAAATTTTATATTTTGATAAAGTATATAGTTTAGGCTTGGTATATATGTATAGGTTTAGGCTTCTAGGGGCTTCCTATGATGCACTGTGTATTTCTTCAATCAGTATTTCTCTCTATTATTGTAGGGAGTTTACCTTTTTAGCAATATATAAATAAAATTGAATTGTATTGAACTGAACTGCATTGAATGTATGAGCTGAAATGTTAGATGACAACGTACCCTTTCGTAAATGTAAAAGTAATTCTCAACAAAGAACCGATGTCCTGATGTAAAATTGCTAATGATATGATGCCCACAAGGCAAATAATACACCTCTCTACAGAATCTTAAAACTTAGATCATAATAATAAAAAAGGAAGGACACGCACAATTACTGATGGCATTCAAAGAATCTTGCATTTTTCCAGCACTGGTCTAACATTAAATCAGAGTGGAAGTAGTAGAAGTATCGGTTTATATTGTGCATAAACAAAAATCACCAAGCAGGCACATAATAAGAAGTGTGAGGTTTTGTCTGCCTGCCTGCCTGCCTGCCTGCCTGTCTGACTGTCCATCTGTCTGTCTCACTAATGTGGCCAAAAGCAACATTTGGCATCTGTAAAAAAAAAAAAAAAACTCTTTCAGTGAGCTGACTGTGTATGTGCGTGTATGTCAAGGGGGAACACTTGATGGGTGTAAGCTGCACACTTGGAAGTAACGAAGAAGCTGGTTGTCTATGTGTGTGTGCTGGCGTGTGTGTATGTGTGTGTGTGTGTGATGAGTGGTGGGGTGACATTGTGAACGTGTGTGTGCGATGCTGTGACACATCGCCTACGACTCATTATGGTTTCACTGTGATCAGACGGCAAGGGAGCTGTCAACCACACACTCGCGCACGCGTGCACACACACACACACACACACACTCAGACACCTCCGTCGTTACTTGCAGCTCTTGACATCTCCCAGCTCGCACCCCCTCTAGCGCTCCCCCGCAGGACACAAGCATATACAGCGCAAACACACAAAAAGACACACTGAGCACACGTATTCATGCACACACATTAGCACACATGTAAATGCATGCAGATAATCAGAAGGGCAGCTACAATTACAGCCTTGTGTGGAGGGGATGTTAACGTGTGATTAGTTTATTTTCAATGCATGTTTGTGTATATGTGAGTATGTTTGTGTGCTCTGAAATCCTCTTTCTCTTCATTAATGTCAGGCCTGCCTGACTGTTCTTACTGGATGTGATCACACACAGCAGATCAAAGGAACACACCAGTAAACACTGGGATGCACATGTGTGTATTTGTGTATCTTGTGGTGTGTTCTTTTCTTTTTTTAATAACCCAGAACTTTCTTTTTCATGTCATTGATTAAAGTATTTTATTTAACAATTCCCGCAACCCCCTTGTCACCTGGCCATCATCAGCCTAGACAACCACCCTTCATTCCCTCTAATTAGTCACCAGTTCACTCTCTTTGCCACATCCTCTTTTGTGTCTCACAGTCAGCTTTGGTTCAGCCGCCCTCTTTATTATCTCTGACCACTTTGGATTTTCATCTTCTTTGCCAATACAAGCAGTCCATAAAATCCAGCAATTCTAACATGGTTTAAGTAGATTTAAACTAACCCACCTTAACCCTTCTCGCTCAACTGAGACCAAAGAAAGCCAAATAATCTTGAAGCAATCCAACTCCCCTACCCCCCAACAGCTATAAGTATTTTGAGTCAGCAGATATCCAGGTCAAGGCTTTTCCATAATATGAGGTGGTATATTGGAAATGTTTGCAAATGTGTTTCTCTTTTGCTTCACAAGGACAACTTACCTGCATGCAACTAAATCCTTTAGATATACAGTTCAAATGATCCACATGAATTCTTTCAGCGAGTATAACTGTATAGTCAAAACATGCAACAACCCTAGTTTGTGACACCTTCACGTGTTACCTCTCCATTCTCCAGTGGGTGAATCTTTGAGTAATAGGATGTGCAGATGACTTCATCATCTCTGGTGTAGGATGGAGTTCCTGTACGTGGATATATGTTGAACCTTGTCAGGCACTCTGTGTCTGTGATAGCGTAGTACTGCCAGGGTTCAAAGGTCACGCCGTCTATTGAACGCTCTAAGATCCAGTTGCCTGTGGACAAAAACGATGGTAAAGAAAACTATGAAATGCTTTCAATGTGTGATGAGGAGACCAGGAAAGATCAATAAAAAAAATGAGTGGCAAGCAAGTCTCGGTTAAGGTCACGCTGCTTAATATACATAGAAAATTGACAAAACATTCAGCTTCATATTTTTCAGTAAATTAGAGCAAACTGTGGTATTCTGGATTGATTAAATGCAAAATAAAGTGAGTCCAGCCGATCGACAAAAAAAACAACTGAACACAACACAGAAACCGCAAATCACTCATAATTTCCATAATATTTTTAGATTATTGTGTTTCTGTGTGAACTAGCTAGAACATCAGCTTTATTTTTGCCTATTATAATTGCTTAGCTTTTCATGTAAGCACCTCATCCCTCCATTATATAGAGTCATTTGAAAAAGCAGGTTTTTCACATGGCTTTGTGCAATACTGTGAAAAATTAGGTTCACCTTTACTATTGCCATAGGAATTAATTAGGGTAAGAAACAGACAAGTGCTGCTAATTAAATATATTTTATTAACTGATAATCAGCAAGCGTGACCACCTCTGTTAAGCAGGTGGTCTGGATCTGGATGGATGTGGGTCTGTGTTAACACGATGCCACAGACTGGAAGACTCTGTAAATTCCCTCTAAGGTCAGATCCTGCAGTCCTCTTTAAAATTATTAGCAAAAACCAAAATCTTACACAGATTCTACAGGCCTCAGTTAACATGTTCAATGTTAAAGATCAGGACAGTTCATTTAGAGCAAGGGTGTCCAAATCCAGGCCTCAAGGACCGGGATCCTTCAGGCTTTAGATGTGTCCTAGATCCAACACAGCTGATTTAAATGGCTAAATTACCTCCTCAACATGTCTTAAAGTTCTCCAGAGGCCTGGTAATGAACTAATCATTTGATTCAGGTCTTTGCCCCAGGGTGGTATCTAAAACCTGCAGGAAACAGGCCCTTGAGGCCTGGAGTTTCTCCCCCCTGATTTAGAGAAAGACTGAATAAGTAGCACTTGTCTGGAAGGTTCGCATCTTCTCTCTAAAAAGAACATCGCAGCATGGCTTAGGTTTGAAAGGTTGCATCTGAACAAACCACGAGACTTGTGGAACAATGTCCTTTGAGGAGACCAAATGGAGATGTGGCCAAAATGGATAGAACTGTTTTTGCCAAGAGCATAGTAAGTCAACCTTTTCTTCTTTTTTCTATATTACTGTTTAACATATTTAAACCTTCCACTGTGTTTTACTTTAACATGCTAGTTTGTTTTTTCATGTCAGTATTGTTAATCACTGAGCAAAAGATGCATTTGATTGAATGGAGTCTTCCAATATATGAAGACTTCTCTGTGGGATGATCATTAGCTTGATGATTAATGCTCCCAAGACGAACACTGCATATTAGTCACAGTCCTCTCCTTAAAATTAATCAAAGCAAAAATATTAACACTTCAAGCAGTGTGAGACTAATAAAGTAGAATTTTTATAGTTAAATGCATACCTGGGCGAGGTGAATTGGCTGCCTTTATTATCACATAAGCGATCTGAAAAACCTGAAAGATGCACACAGAAGAAAATGTATGAAACAAAAAGCCACATCATGCTTTGGTTTTAACAATTACACCATTTTTTCACAGTTTTAATAACCCCTAACACAGAGCAGTCAGATATTAGCAACCTTTAACAGGGATGTGTTAATAAATAAAATATTACCATATGTCGGATTGAAAATTCAGTTCTTTTCAGCTTTTTTATTGTTTTCACTGTAACAAATATATGGCATTTAATATTTCCCCAAAATTAAGAAAAGTTGGGCATACCTGTGCCTACAGATGAGTAAAAGGTAAATACATGAAAATGAAATCCATTAGACCACACTGTCAAATAACACACAAAAAAAGTGCACTGAATGACGTCTACTCATCACACCGAGTCTTCCTGTCAGCTTCTCTCCCTTTAATTTATTGCATTAATATCTTAGAAGGCGTTAACATGTTAACACATATTAACACTTGCTGGGAAGCTTTTATTGCACTTACAGTAGTGTATCAAGTTCTCTTCATTTTGGGTCAAATTATCTTCTTTTCATTAATTTCTCCCCTGCTCTGCTCGATGGTGAAACATGGAGCAGAGGAGGGCAGCAAAACTCTCACTGTGGAGTTTAACAAGTGAAAATTAAAAAATAAAGTGCACATAAATTGGGTAGCTGAATGCTCAGGACTGCACTTTGCCCTTGTTGCTTTTACAACGCAGTGCAGTACATTACAGGTGTTAGGGAGAGGATTACATGCACCACGGCAGCAGCTGTACCGATTACCAAAAACACTAAAGAGGCAAACTCTGATTTAACACACACACAATAGGAGCATGACTTCCTCATGTGCTTAAAACCAATGCTTATTTGCTGCTATAGGAATTTCAATATTACATATGCACAACCGGTGCTTACAGTAAGCAGGATTCGTAGTAACTTTAACCTAGACAAACACAATAAACAAAAAAACTAAGAAAAAAATTGATTTTTTTCAGTTACTTAAAATTGTTGTCCAGTTTTCCCAGACTTTTTTGTATTTAAAAAAAAATTTAAAAAGTATTTTATTCTGATTTAAATGTAAATTTTTTTCCACATTTGCCCAGCAAGATAAAAGGTCAGCTCACTATAGACAGGTATAAAAATGTACTGTATATGCAAAATTCACATGTAGGTCAAATGCTTGCTCTCTAACTTTCTTCACCAGGCTGTGCTTACTTTCTCTATGCGAGCTCATTGGCCTTTCTTCTCTGATGTGGGAAGAAGTGTCACATTGCAGTAATTAGAATAGGGAAAAGGCTAGTGTGTGTGTGTATGTGTGTGTGTGTGTGTGTGTGTGTGTGTGTGTGTGTGTGTGTGTGTGTGAGAGAGAGAGAGAGAGGGCAATATAGAGCGAAGGATTGTGTCATTTAAGTAACCCTATAGCAGCTATTCAAACCTCCTACAAAGAGTCACTGTTACCTACTGAGAACGGGATGGTGTGTATGCGTGTGTGTCTGCATGTGTGTGTATGTGAATAGGAGTGATTTCAGGGGGAACTTGTAATATGGTGACAACTTTGGGACAGCTAGGCAGCTCCAGCAGCTAAACATAGATCAACACCACTAACTAATGCAGTCTGTGTGTATGTGTGTGCGCGCGCACCCTGGGTTGCATTGTGTCATAGTCTAGGTTTTGATCAAATGCGGATCAGACAAGGGATTTTTTTTTTCAGCCTCTGGAGCTCAACACAGCAACAACAAATAAACAAACCAATAACCATCCTGCAAAATATAACAGAGCTGTTGAATAAATGTTAATCTTATATGCATGAAATTTAATGACAGATGAATTCATTTATGTAGAGCCCATACATGTATAAAGTTTAATTGGATAGATTCTCAGCTCAATCATTTTTTTCTTTTATAGTGCAAGAACTATAAGCTCAAAGCAGCAGGGTGTCAGCAAGTTTCATCAGGTTTTACTTGAGACCTTGTTATTTCCACTTAAAATGAAGCAAACAAAACATTCTCAACCGATGAAAAAAGTGCACCACCAAATGAAAGAACAAAGAAATGGAGATTTCTTGAACAAAAATAAAATGTGGTGGTCTTACTACAAAGTTACTGCCTTTCAGTAGCATTGTATTTGTCACCCCACTTAAAGTACAGTCAAGCTAAAATCAGGATTTCTTTTTAGCAGCATAAATATCGACAGCAATGAAAGGAAGGTGCATCTTCTTATATTATGGATATACAGATGAGCCAACAGTGGCAAAAAGACAATAACTTTAGCTTACCATCCTAATTTTAACATTGATTTCACATTTAAACCAAATGATTTTGACCAAAGCCATAACTTCCAATTGGTGCAGTCAGTGAGGTACGAGGTGGGCAGAGTATAGGACTCTCAAATGGACCACTTATTTAACACACAGCATTTATTTCTTAATTATTTTCTTTGTTTTTGAGAGATAAGTAAAATTCAACTACATGTTAAAGTCATCTTACTATCTAATTAATTTATTTATTAATGGTAGTGGTTAATACATTCACCTAACACACAAAAGTCCTTGATTCAAGACTGGGACAAGAGACAAAAATCCCATCAGGGGGAAAGGATTTCTGTCAGGAGTGCCATCTGAAATCTTTACCAAATCAAATATGCTGATTCTTCTGCTGTGGCAACCCCTACTGAATAATGTAGCAACTGAAAGGAGTTCTACAGCATAATTTTCTACTCTGGGCAGAATAGCGGTATGGTGCTTGGGACTGACACCTCCCAGGAAGAAGGTTCTGAGTTTAAATCCACCATCTCGCTGGGGTTTTTCGTTTTGTGTTGAGTTTTTATGTTCTCCCCATGTCTGTGTTGGTATTCTCTGAGTACTCCAGCTTCTACCCACAGCCCAAAGATATGCAAGTATGGTGGTTAAGGCTAAGTAGTGATTCTAAATCTGCCACCGTAGGTGTGAATATGCTGTGGCTGATTATCTCTCTGTGTTAGCCCAGTGCCAGACTGGAGACCTGTTACCCCAATTCTTCCTCTGTGGCCGCTGGGATTTATTGTTTTAATAGATAAATTTCAATAGAGAGTTTTCAAGATGAACCAGCTTTTTAAGATCATGCCACAGCATCTCAATCGGATTCAGGTCAGGACTTTGACTAGGCCATTCCAAAGGCCTGACCTGAATTCGATTGAGATGCTGTGGCATGATCTTTAAAAGCCGGTTCATTCATTTAGTTTTTCTGTGTTCTGGATCACTGCCGTGCAGCAGAACCCAAGTGCTCTTTTCTTGAGGTCACGAACAGATGGCCGGACATTCTCCCCTACAGGTTTTGGTAGACAGCAGAATTCATGTCTATTTACCACAGCAAGTCTTCCAAGTCCAGAGGCAGCAGAATAGCCCCAGACCACCACACTATCACCACCATATTGTACTATTGGTATTAGGTTCTTTCTCTATGCTTTGTTAGTTTTATGCCAAATGGGAAAGGACTCAGATCTTATATATAAAGTTCAGCTTTTGTCTCATTGGTCCACAGAACATTTTCCCAGATGTCTTGGGAATAATTAAGACGTTTTTTGGCAAATGTGAGATAAGCCTTTGTGTTCTTTTTGCTTAGCAGTGGTTTGTGTCCTAAAACTGTCCCATAGATACCTTTTTTTGCAGTTTCTTCCTTACTGTTAAGTCATGAAGTCTGACTTTAACTGGGATATGTGAAGCCTGTACTAGGGTTTTGTTTTGTTTTTTTACCACCTGGATGAGTCGTCGCTGTGCTCTCAGAGTATTTTTGGTAGGCCAGCCACTCAAGCAAAGCATCACCACTGTTGCAAGTTTTCTCCATTTGTGTATAATGGCTCTCACCTTGGTTTACTGGAGCCCAAAAGCCTTAGAAATGGCTTTGTGACCCTTTCCACACTGATAGATGTCAGTCTATCATTTATTGCTCAGGTTGTAGCAAGTTATATTGCATTTTAAGATCTTTTAGCCTACTTGACTTTTCTCAGACAAGTTCTATTTATGTGATTTCTTAATTCAACATGTCAGCCAGTAATCAAGCCTGAGCGTGGTTAGTGAAAATGACACTGAATTAATCACAGTTACTTCATAATTTAAAAGGAGGGGCAATTACTTTGTCACACAGGACCAGGCAGGTTTGGGGAACTTTGTTTCCTTCATGATTTAAATCATCATTTAAAAACTGCATTTTGTATTTACTCGGGTTACCTTTGTCTAATATTAAAATTGGTTTGATGATCCGAAAAAAAGGAAGGGAGGGAAGGGGACAAACACTTTTTAACACCACTGTAAGTATCCTGCAAACTAATAACATGGACTGTTCCTCTGTGGAGGCTTGTTTTGTAAAAATTGTCCTTAGAAAATAAAGCTGGTGTTATCTGCATGTTAGAGCCACTTTCAGTCTAAAACAAAACTATGACGTTACAAATTTTTGCTAATACGATTTACAAATAAATGGTTTGGCTGGCTGAAGCCTTGAAAATCCTTTCTAGAGTAAAAACAGAATTCAAACATGTTAATGCACAGACAGACGGTGCAATTAAAAAGTATAAGTTTACATTGTTCAAGTTAAAAATTGAAACAATGACTCATTTGTTCCCCAGGTGAAGTGAAAACTCTTATTTGTTTTTTGCACTGATGAATAATTCTGTGTGTCTCTAAAATAACTCATGAATCACTTTGATTAGTTTTAAAGTGCACATTGCTTCAGATAAAAGTGATTTTCAGAGATTTCAGAGGATTTGACGTAAATAAAATAAAAAATAAAACAGTGTCTTTACAACATTTGCACTTATTTCTAGATGTCATAGCAATCTTTTTTTAAATGAAAAACTCTATAAAAACAATATAAATTCATTTCCAAATAGCTCTCATGTATTCTATTGCTGCCATTGCATACTTGACAGAAAATCATCACGATATGCCAGGAACTGCCTTTTGGCAGATATTCGAGCATTACAGCCAACTGAGCACTTAAAATGTTTATTTTAATGCTCAATCGGGCCACTTAAGCCCCGTATCCAGTATGGCTGGGTTGCCTACAATTAAATAGCCTGTGAAGAATCCATTTTGTCTCAGTGTGATTTGGTCACATAGTTACAGCGGTTTTACAGAACAGCTGCCGTTTACAGGTCATTCACATGGAAACGTGTTAAAATCTCTCTGGCCTGACACACTGGCATCAGTCTCCAATTCCTGTTAGTACTCCAGCCAGTTCCAGTGCACAAAAACACTGGAACTGACCAGAAACAAAGTGAGATGAGGTGAGAACAAGATAATACATTACCCCAAATATATATATATATATATATATATATATATATATATATATATATATATATATATAAAAAATGTTTTTTTTTTTTTTTTTTTTTTTTTTTTTTTTTTTCTCCCCCCACAAAAAAAAAAATTTATTTAAAAAAAAATGGAGAAAAGA
>VUQR01004514.1:3629-22549 GCA_015108515.1 Hemichromis elongatus
ATGTGGGTTTTGGGGGGGGGGGGGGGGGGGGGGAAAAAAACTACTTTTTTTTTTTTTCCCCCCCCCCCCCCACAAAGAAAACAAGCAACACCTGTGTGTGCAGCCATGTGGAGCCGAGACTCAGCATCGCATAATAGAAAATAGGAACATCCAACAGGGGAGTGTCAAGTTGCCCTTTTCTGAATGCGTTTGTGGAAAAGGTTGACAGGAAAATGACTAGACTGGGGAATAAGCAGGGGGAAGGCAATGAAATAATTTCATAGCTGAGAGTGGTAGACAAATGATGAAGGTTGTGGGATGGAAAATTCGGATAATTACGCAAGTGAAACATTAATTAAATGTATGACAGAAAAGGGGAAATTAAAGTGACAAAAAAGAAATAAGGAAATAAGAAAAACGCAGATCAGGTAATTAAAAAAAATAAGGGACAGACATACAATAGAGGCTGCAGAAAAAAAGGTGAATGACTGGGAAAAAAAAATAACAGTTGTGTTTTAAAAACTAAGAAAATATGGGAGCAGAGACACGGGGGGATGAGCGGAGCGAAACAAATCATGTGGACGGAAGAGAGCGCCACGGCACAGAGTCAGGATGAGAAAGACAAATACATTTTAGTCAGAAAAATGGATAGAACCACTTACTGAGGCTACAGTCTATCCTGATACAATCTGGCGGGAGAGAGAGCGAAATGGTGAGATCAAATAAAAAGAAAAGGAGGAGAAACAAAAAGATAGAAAGAAGAGATTGGATAAAAGAGAGAGAAAAAAAGACATTTTTACATCCTTCAAGGTACATTCTGCAGACAACCAAACTTTGCTCTGGGGCCACCATCCGGGGACAGGCTCTGAGTCAGGATCACCTTTTCCCTTCATCAATCCCATCATCCATCCTTCGCCTTGCTCCACCCAATCCTCCCAAAGCACAGTAGAAGGCAGACTCACAAAATAAGATCTATGTATTATAAATATAAAAATAAACTAAACAAAGTGGTTTACTGCTGACACTGAATACCTAACAAGACTAACTTCTGATTATATTAAGCCCTATCTCTTATTGGACTTTTTAATTCCTTTCCAGTGTTTATTGTGATTTTTCCCTCTTTGTAATAATAAAAAACATCCTTTAGAAAACTAGTCAGAAAGGGTCTAATAGTTGCAAATGCACAAAATGTGCTGGTTATAATCACATGGTTTGAAAAATGGTTTCAGCACTACCTAACTGATCCATTCTCCGCACACTGTGGACACAAACCCTGTAATACCATCATTACAGCAGACGCCGCAGCATGCAACTGTAACTTCAGCTGCCTTTCCCGGTAATTTGAGATTCACTCGCCTTCTACAGCACTTTGGGTTCGACAAACCTGACAGTAACTGACAAGAAAAGGTGATCTGCACATCCCAGCCACCTCATGCCTTGTGCACAGAAACCGAAATAGGCTGGAGTATATCGTGTGCTCCTTGCTACAAGCAGTGCGAGGAAAGTGCCATAAAAAGTGTTTAAAAGCTTGGTTTAAAAATATGATCTTGCGGCTTAATCCACGGAAAAGCTCGGTTAAAATCATGCAAAGTGTCTGTAAATGCCCGAGAAACTTCACGTCACTCTTAAGCGTAAACAGACCTTTGAGTCGACTCTCTTTGATAGGAACCAGTACACACCGTCTGTCGCACTCTAAGGTGAATTCACTGATACGTTATGAGCTACGTGTGCATGTGGCAGAGTGGCTGGGTTGTGGTCTCGAGCTGTCAACCGCTACAGAATAGTGGACACAAACAGCCAGGAACCAGTATCACTCTGTAGAGATTTGGATGTCATACAAACACAATGATATTAAAACGCTTTCATGGGCCACGAGCGTCGGCTGATGTTTTCTGAATACGTTTAATTCAGGATAAAAGCAACATTCATGATTGTAAACAGAACGCAGAGGAGGCCTAATCATAAATTACTCTTTCGATAATCAATAAATACAAAATTCGTGGCATTAGGTAAAACACGCCAGCCGTCATCTGGCAGTTTTGCACAGCTGACTCACTCTCAGCCTACACATCGCAGGCTGAACATGTTACCGTCACTCTCTATCATTAAAGATATCATTAGGACTACATCTGCCCAATTATAGCAGTTCCTAGTGATTAATTACCAGGATTTTAATTATCTTAACAAGGATTAAGGCCTTAACAGATCAGAAGGATTCCCTTCTGAGTTTCAGACTTGTTTCACTTTAGTTGTTAATTAATTTTCTTGCAAAAGAGCTGTGGAAATCATTAGCATAGCGAAGCTGAGTTTTATTTAAAAGCCGGTAAGAGAGGAAGGAAATGGGACTGGTATAGACATTCTCTTGAGGATCAGCTTTAAGTGTGGAGGCATAACTGGCCCCACACTTAAAGCTCGGGGTACATTAAGTTCAGGTGTATGCCCCGACAGCTACAGCTGTGAGCTGGTCTCTGACTGTTTGATCCGAGGGCCGCAGACATACAGGCCATTGAAGGGATGAAAAGTTCCATCTTTTGTGTCCTGGCAAGGAGGGGTTTTATGACGGATGGAAAAAAGTGAGAGTGTGAAGGAGAAAGAAGATAGAGAGAGCAAAGAGAGGGGAATGGCCTCCTTCGTTTATCCCACTGGCCCCGTTCATGTCTCTAAGGTGGCTTAAACTCTAATATTCCAGAGTGCACCTCTGTCATGCTCCTCCCGGTTCACCGCTGAGAGTGTGGTCCTTCAAAGGTTTAAAGTATCGAGAGCTGGAAGGTCGTACCCATCTTCCCCGGAGCAATGATATTCATTGCAATGAAATTTTAATAAGTCAATAGGAAATGTTATTAGAGGGGGATGCACATCCCCTTCCTAAGATTCCATCTAGCTTACAAAATCACTGAGCTTCTCCTATTAACACTCAGGCTGCTTCACATCCTCAAACCTCCCATTCAAAACATGGGCCTATGAAAAAGATTCCTGCCTATACTCACAGCACCAGGGAAGCTTCAGTAGAGCTCTGGTATAATGCAAGAACCATTAGGAAGTGCAAGACAGAGGCAAGGCCACCCTGAAGCTTTAAGAGATACCTTCAAGGGCTCAGGGTCAAGGCAGTGATATTGTTAGAGATGGAGCTTCTTTTTTTTTTTTACCAGGATGAGGAGCCATGGGGCTTCACAGAGTACAAGAAGAAGGGGATGAATGCAGAGGAAGTGAGGTCAGGGGTCAAAGCATATTGAAGAGAAATTACTGCAGGGTGTCTCCCCACCCTCTGGAGCTAGTTTTACATTTTCACTTTGTCTTATTTTCTCGCAGTAAGCAGTTGGCAAAGGATAAGTTTCTCTTTGTTCCTCGGGTTTTTCACATAAATAGCTCTTGAGCACTGTTGGCAGTTCCCATTTAAAACATTAGGTGACAGCCAGAACCTACTGATGTAACAGAGGGACACGTTCAGAAACTTTTTCCCAGCCAACTACCCGACAATGTTTAAAAAAAATAAAAAAAATCATGCTGTGAAACTGAAAATGTCAAACCATTATTCTGAGTAGAAAGGCATACAATGCTGAAATACAAAGTAAGTATGAGGAGACAGGGAAGGAGGCAAGGGAAAGGTTAGCGGGGACATCCACGATGAGTCACGGTGGCCTACCGAGGTTGACGGTGAGCTTGACGCGGCCTCCGTCCAGCTCCAGTCGCAGGGTGTCCGCTGACTCCTTGGAGGTGGTGGCCATGAGCAGGCCGTACGCTCGCTGCGACATGAAGCGCAGCGCCACGTCTTCGGCCTCCGTGTGCATGGTGACCGGCATGATGATCTTCAGGTACATGCTGCCGTCGTAACTCAGCACCGTCGCCTCTGCAAAGGGGTGACGGAGAGGATGAAGTAGGAAACGCACGAGAGAACGACGACTCCAGAGCAAGAGTCGGGCCGTATCGCAGCTAATTCGTGTAAGATTAGCTGAAAAATCTTTCAATCATTCGCGTCCTGGTCCAAAAAAAGACGACAGATCTAATTCAAACTAGATTTAGACAAGGCGTGTATTTGGACGTCATATCAACAGCATAGGATCAAGGGAAAATTTGCCAAGAATCAAGATCAAAGCCATGTATGTCTGAAAACATCACACCGAACTAAAAGGGGATACGAATCTTGTAACACCTCTCAGACATTCAAATTTGACAATTTCATAGAAATAGACAATGCGCACATCTTCTGAACATCTTATTCTCTGTGTACACTCTTAGCACACCTTATTATTTACATTGGATTTGTTAAAGATGTATAACCTTTACTTAAATAGGATCTCTCGGATGACCTAGGAACGCCTCAGTTACTCCCAGATAAGCTGAAGACTAGGAAAAATGAGGTCTGGGCTTCTTTGCTTGCTATGTATGTATGTATGGATAGATAATTATATCATAATTACATATTTGTTTACAAAAACCCACATTTCAAGAAAAATATGACAATTTTAAAGTGTATTGAATTAACACAAGAAGAACAGGAAGCCACAAAAAAGGAATTAACAAAAATAGATGCTTGCCAAACAAAACTCCGTCCGCACTGTAACACGCTCTTCATGTTCACACCGCATTTAAGCGCGCTTACTTTCTCTAACATCGCTCCTGCCATAAATAGACCGCTGTTGGAGATTGACAGTTCCAGAGGAGTGCTCTTATCTTGGAGCGTGGGTCGATATGTGTCACCACAGGCTAACATGAGTCACTTTCCCGGGGTGCTTCAAGCATTTAGATTTTAGAGTGTACAAAAACACGATGTTAAAAGATTCAGGAAAAATCCCTCCTACGGGCCAGCGATCACTTAAAATGCTGCTATTTCAAGAGAGCACATCAGATTCACAAATCCTACTCAACACACTGTGTAGACAAAAGTATAAAAATGTGATGCATTATTTTATCAAAACTGACGACAGCTAAAAAAGACTGTTCATTACTGCATAATCACCATGACTACCACCTGCAGGGCGCTGTCCTTGTCTAATCAATATCACTGATTCTCCTGTCATTCCTCTAATCTGTGAACTCAGTTTATATCTAGATGGGTATTACAAAAGTGTGCCTGAGACACATGCTTGCAATAATACAGAAATCCACAAGATGGCACAAGAACATCACTTAAACCACACTTGTCATCCGAGGAACCAAATAGTAAATTGTTAATATTATCACCCTTCAAAATAACTATATTTCATCCTATACCCCGACTGTCCTGACTTGAATCCAATTTCTCCTTCCCTCATTACCCTCCTTGTCCCTCAAAATCCCATTTCGTCATGGCTCACTCACCCCCTCAGACATGCAAAGACAAACCGCAGGCTGAGGTGTCTGCACCTAATTGGGATGAATCAGAAGGACGTGGCGCTGTTTGACGAGCTCACCCCGCTTCGCTGGGGTGCAAAGGCCGCTCGTGTGTGTGTGACTGACACAGATGGCGGCAGGAGGCCTGGCTGCTCTGTCGCACTCCTGCCAACATCTCAGCGCTTCAGCCAGTGGGCCGAATGCAAACAAGTCTCAGGTGGCTTTTGGTCCACACACAGCTCCTTGGTGGGTACAATACAAGGAAGACTGTCGTCTTATGTGTTAGAGAGGATTCCACATTAACTTAACAGTAACTCTTGTTTGGTGTTGGGATCCTTTGATTTTCTTTTCATTGTTACTGCAGTGCATGGGGCCTTATATAAAGGCATATCTTTGCTTGTGTGTATATGTTTGTCCTGCTTTTAATGCAATACAAAAGCATTTTATTTCTTTTCTGGAGTGTAGCCAAAACAATTATATTTAGAATAGTCAGTATTCAGTTATATACAATGAAGTCAGATTCTATAATTAATCCTAAAGTGGTAGAAGAAGCATCACTCTTGGCCGTTCTTACCTATCTCACAATTGGTACCAAGGTATCCGGTGCCAGTGCAATCGCAAATGTACCGGTTCCAACCCTCTTTGCAAAGACCTCCGTTGCCACAGGGGGCACTGCTGCAGCGTTTCTGTAGCTCACGTGTGCAGAAACTGCTGACACCCAGGGCACTCTGGATCTCAGCCAGCCGGCGGACATCCCGGCTCTTGCCGTCGATGAAGAGGTCACGGACGCAGCCTACGTAGCCGTAGTTAAGGAGCGCCGTCCAAACTTCTGGCGGTAGGATGAGATCTGACTTAGATTCGGGCAGCCCGCCCAAGTACATATCACTGTCCAGGTCCAGGATTTCACTGCCCTCTGGGGAGCTGAAGGGCATACTGCGGCTGTTGACCGATATTGATCCTAAAATACAGAAAGCAAGAAGAAACAAGAAGCAAGATGTTAACTTTTTAATCTGATGTTACTGACACAGGGATACATCACGCTAACCGCAGCTACACAAATGCATACAGGTCCAGCTTATCTTTGCATTTTGTATTTAGTGCTTTACTAAAGTGATTTAAATGGTTAGGAATGAAAATGTGTACAGTCTGTATACGTAAATGTGAGTGAGCAAAATAGTGGGAGGGGCTAATTTAGGGAAACGGAACAGGGACAGGCGGAGACAGAAGGACATACAAGCCACAGGAAGAATAGATGACAGTCGAGTGTGCATCCATATGCGTGTGTGTGTCTAATGTGTCTATAATAGGCTAAATGGAGGAGAAGGGAAGCAGAATGCAGCAGGGAGTGGGTGAAACAAAAGGCGCTCTCTCTTTCGGTGATTAACGACTCCATCTTAATTTTCTATTAAAAGCCAATTACAGGAGGAGCAGCAGTGAGATCCCATGTGTGCATACACACACGCACACACACACACATATGCACAGACTCATTCACACGATTCCTCATTATAAGGCAACAATTGGGGGGAGATATAATGTCCAAGGTTCTTTCCCACCTACAGATCATTCATCAGACAATGCCCACTCAAGCATACAGATGCTCCTGTTTGCACCCCCAGAAGGCAGAGGAATTTAAAGACATCACACAGTTTTTAAAAATAGATATACTGTTAGTACATGTAATCACTACTCTGCTTCCAACATGATTGAATCGGCATGAAGGACAAAACATATATGACTATGACAAAGTCAGTTCTGTCCCCTTTTTCCATGCAGAGTTTATATTTCTGCCTTTCTAATCCAGTGAGCTGTTCACATGCACTTAAATAGCATGCAACATAAAAAAAGTGACTAACCCAGTTTTAAAGCACTCCTCACCTTTCCTTCCTTCTCTTTGGAAATCCACATGGCACCATTCCCCATCGTTGACCTTCTTGTTGCTGGCCTTGAGCTTTGTTTTTCCAGAGCCCATATCGATCAGCAGGTACAAATACCCATCCAGCAGCTCCATGGCAAAGTAATCAGTCTTCAGCTCCCTACCAGGCTTCTGCTCTTTAGGCCCCTGTGGCCGTCCGTGGCTGAATAACAGAAGGCCGCTGGGCTCTGTGGTACGGAAGTCAAAGGAGATAGAGCCCGTCTTCTTGGTGTTCCACTTTGGCAGAGAGATGTAGGACTCGGGGGTCTCAAACGTTACAGGATCCAGGGCTGCTACATCCTCACAGCGGAACACCAGGTCACCATTCAGGGTGATTTTTGGGTCACGCTCGATGGCCAGCCGTGACAGCTCCAGCTTAAAGTCGTTGTTCTTGTACACCACCTAAAAGGAAAGGAAACGGTTGAAAGGTTATGATTGTGCATTTGGAGGCAAACTATGATTTAGAAAAACCCCAAAATGCAGTTTCAAAAGCCTAGTCCGTGTAGTCATGGCTGTTTATACTGAGAGCCGGCAAATGTATTTTAATTGCTTCAGGTAGTTTCAAGTATTCGTTATAGTGGCTGCTGGGGAACTGACTCAAAACTCGTATCTGCTCGTATCTCCTGAACATGACGCCAAAACAACAATTTTAGGTCAGAGAAAAGGTTTATCTAAGGGAAACAGGAAGAGCCACCAGCCCGCGTCCTGCATTCATTGATTTTATTGATGTCTGCTAGTACTGAGGTTGTGTGGACCCACGTCTTAAAGAGTGTATTGCACTCTCATCACCGGTGTTTAAACTCCTGAACTCTGGTTCATTCCAAAAACCATAAAAATTTTTCTTCTTGTACACAACCGTTGTTCACAAATGGAGTAAATATGCATAATAAATTGAAAAAATGAAAAAGGCTCCAGGGGATATCCAGAAAAAGACAAAAAGTGACTGTTGCCTACAGCTCCAATGCAAATGTCTCCAATGGTCTTTGATGAAATACAGCTCTATTGTTTGAGCTCAGAGTGTGCGTCTATGCCTCCGTGTATGCATTCATAATGGATTAATTGCTAAAGGCAAAGTAAATCGTTCTTGTCTTCCATAGTTTTAGTTTTCTTTTTTATTTGTTGAACACTCTGTACACAGCATTGTGAGAGGCCTTCCTCAAGGTAATACTGTGAATCAGCAGAGCTCCCTCCATTTGTGCGCTGTTCGCACTCTCTGTGTTTACCACGCTGGTGACAATAAAACAAGAAAAGAATAAAGCTGGTCTACATTTCAATCCTTGATTTCTGTTGCTGTCTAAGCTACAAGGTTAAGGAGATCGTTCCGGTTCGGGTTTGATTCTGGCAGCAGATGTTCTCATTTGAATTGTCACCGAGTATAAAAACACGAAGAGCTACCTGCTCTTTGTGTTTGGAGTACAATTCTTGTTCTCATGAAAGGACGGAATGAAAGTCATCACTTTCCATTCATATCTACCACTTCCCACACTGGAAAAGAAGGACATTTTAATTGCACAGAGGTCAGAATAAAAATGAAGGTAGAAAATTTTTACCGTGCTCCGGAATTAAGATTCTCATTTATGAAACAGAGCTTTCCTTTCTTCAATCATGTAAAATGACTAAAAAACAAAACAAAACATGCATGAAAAGTTAAAGTGAAGATCTTACACTTAAGAAAAACTGAGACCTTAAAAACATTCACTAGTTTTGTAGCTGGAAAGCATAAAAAAAACAGCCCAGTGCTAAACTCCATCTACAGGCAAAGCTAATTTATAGCAGCAGAAGACACGTTTAAGCTGTATCAGGGACCTGCTTGGCTAGTTTAGGTGCTTATTGGAATAGAACAGAATAACCTTTATTTTCATTGTACATGTACAACCAAATTATGGGTGCTCCACCTTAACTGTGCTGGAATAAGATATAAATAGTAGGACAGCAGGAATAAATAACACACAGGAGATATGTGTACAATCAAGATGAATGAAAAGGCACACATTGAATTTGTAGGATTTTATGTTTTAATTGTAAATTTATGGGTGTCTTTAGGGTCATAGTTTTAATTATTTAATTATTAGTATAATATGTGAATGTTTACGTACTTTAATTGTTTTTTTTGAGGGGGGAAATGTGAAAAACGCCTCTGGCAGGTTATTCGCAAGGTGTGGCTCAATAGCAACAGGATATGAAGGGCTGCCTATTACCTGATTAGTGTGGGTTTTGTTTGCTGTGCTGTTGAGCTTTGTAAACTGAACCTTTGGTAAATAAAAATAAGTAAAACTTGAGCTCTATTAAATCCTGTGTCTGCCTGCAATGATTGTAGACCTGTTGGCAGTGGTCATTCTTCATAATCCAGGTGTAATCTTTCTCACTATTCCTGATCAAAGCTGGCAATACAATATAAATAAAGCAGGCGGTGACCATCAGTGAATCTGAGATGAATTTGTGAATTGGGTTCTTAAAAAACCTAGCAGATTGTATGTACTGCACAAATAAACACTGTTGGGAGTCATCCAAAAGTTTAGTTTAAGTTTAAGTCCGGTCTCTTTTTTTCATTAATCAGGTCCAAACTCATTTAAAGTTTGGAAACACAACATACAGTAACTGGATTAAAAAAGCAAAACTGGTGCCAAAGGAAACTAGACTCCTGCACTGCCTCTGGGCCCTGAGTCTGTCCTGCAACAGTAGATGTGCCTTTTCAGACCAGATTAGCTTAGATGAAGAGTATAAACAGATCTATAGATGTCCAGGAAGAAAACAAACCAGCATTACCCTGGTGGTATCTTCACAAAATATGTGCATTACTGACTGTAAGCCATTCTAAAAAGTGCAACATTTTCTGTTTTCTGTCTATGTAGGACTACCTTTGACAACAATATCTGGGAAACTGGGCAGAGTTAGCACAGTTTTAGCTGCTACAAGAAGGACCGAGATCTTTGAAACAAGTGGTTCATTAACAGGAAATAATTTGTTCCCAGCAACAACAGCAGGAAAGGTTTCAGTAGAATTATTCAGCTGTGTAGCCGAGCGTGATGCAGTGCTTAGCTAGTTAAGGTTACATTGAGGGCTGTGTAACCTGACTTAGGCTACGTTTACACTGCAGGTCTTAAAGCTCAATTCCGATTTTTTGATCAAATCCAATATTTTGGTCTGGTTGATCACACTGCAAATAAAATGTGACAGCAAACGCGCTCTAGTGTGAACGTTCACGGCCCTCAAAGCGGCCCGCATGCGCAAAAGAAGACGTCACTCACAACGCGCTCTGTTTACGGAAGTAAAATTGGCCAACACAGCCCGGTTACGATACGGCCCTTCAAGTTTATCGAATAGAATTGTCTCCCTTTATGCTAATCAAGTCCAAAACTTCAGTTTCTGTCCATTGACTCGCTCCGTCTCCAGTTTCCGCCGCCATGCTTTCTCGTTTGTCTAATAATTGCCGTCTGTCTTGTGTCAGTGACGTAAAAGACGGATTTAATGCGACACGACCGTTCAAACAGCAGTCGCTTTCTAAAACATCGGAAATGTATCGGATTCAGAACCATATACGAAAGTGACCCAGATCGGATTTGAAAATATCGTATTTGTGCTGTTCACACGGTCATACCATGATCGGATATGAGTCGCATGGGGTCAAAAAAGTCGCATTTGATGCGCTTTCGCCTGCAGTGTGAACGTAGCCATAGACTAGACGGATACTAATGGACCAAACTGCAGCTTAACTTAAATATTATGATGAACAAAATATTCTATTTGATTTCTTGTTTTTCACAGAATTTTTATAAAAGCTTCTAACTTACGGAGCAGAATAATTAATGCTGAATTATTTTGTGTATATTGTGTCACATTGTGGTTTTGATTTGCATTGGCCCTCTTTTAAATTTCCTTGTATGTATAATTTGCCTTCTGTGATGTGGTTCATGATTTTTTTGGCTGCCTAATTTGTCCAGACCGCTGCTGTCATTCCTCATTGTCTTTCACGGTATCTCTTTCAAACACCCTCCAATCTAACCTATTTTGTTTCTCGCACACGGGCACACTATCTCATCCACTCACTCTTCCTTTCTGTCAAATGCTACACCTACATACCGGCACCGAATGCTCAACGAGAACACAGATATGCTGGGTTATTCTTAAACTTAAGCCTCCTTTGGTTAGCGTCAACATTAACCACGCTGCCACGTGTACTGTACACCTCATAATGTCACCATTAGCACAGATTGGCCCTGGTAATTAGGGATGATAATGCTAAAATTGGCAGCAAATAAGGCGTAAACTCCTCTTGCTTAAGGTGTTAGAAAAAGAGAGTGATAGGTGCAAGAGAGGAAAAGCAGCACAAAAAATAAATGCTTATTTATATGTGATTTATTTACAGGTTTTCTCTTGGCTTTGCAGTCTGCTCTGCATCCAAAAAAGGAAACACTGTCTTTTTCATTTTTATTCCTTTCTTTAGTTTACATCATTGCACTGACCGCTTGCACATTTTCCTTTGTCTTGTTCATTTAATTGTTCTTTGACTTTCCCTGTTTAGTCATTTCCTGTTTTAGTTTCTAGTCATTTGTCTTCTATGTTTTGCATACAGCTTTATTTCCCTTGTGTTGTTATCCTAATTAGTTTCACCTGGGCCTCGTTCCCCAGCTGTGTCTAATTTCCCGATTAGCCCTCAGTGCGTCTGTGTATGTATATATAGCCCATTTTTTTCCCCCCTTGTCTAAGTGTCTGCTAATCTACAGTCCTAGTTTCCTGTCAGTGAGTGTGAAGTGTGGCTATTTTGAGTTTTATTCTTTGCTTAGAGATGTTGGTGTTCCACCAAATAAAAGGTTGCATTTTAGTTTGTTTTGAGTCCTGTTTGCATCATTCCTGCCCAACTTCTTGACAAACCAAGTGCTTTACTTGTTATAAAGAATCACACAACGTGTTTGAAAAGACAGGGTGAGGCAAGAAATCCAGCCATAAACATCTTGTAGCTGATGACGCTCAGCTTATTGACTCCAATAACTGATTTTCAATAACAGACAAGTCTGCAACACTGTTGGCTGGCTACTTTAAAGACGAACATATATTTCAAACACTTAAAGGCTTAAAGGGTGCAACATCTTCTCAGGTAATTTCCATCACTTTTTCTTGAGTAGTAACTCTATGATTACTTGATCCAGACCGACTATTATGTGCTCAAACTTATATAGAATTTAGTGCGACCCCTAGAGGGTGTTACAGGTTACAAGTGGTGGCCAGGTTTCTACTATATTTGTGGCTTTCTCCTTTCTTGTTTTCTGGAATCTTAGTCGAAATTTTGGAATATGATCCCTTGATCGTAGCACCAACGCCATAAAATATATCTGTATCCAGTTTCCCTGGATACAACGAATAAACTGCCCAGGCAGAGGCAGGACATTACAAGCATAACCACAAATCACCGCAAGCTTTCAACGTGTAAATGACATTAAAACTGCTGTGCGGTAAAGATTGGCATCACTAGTTAGAACAACAATGAATGTAGGCATTTACCTTGGTGGCAGATCAGCTACTACAAACACTAGTGAGCCAGCATAATTGTTTTGAACTGCCAGTTCAGGTGGCCGGTACTGACTAGCAAACATGTTTAGAATGACTGGATCAGTTCAGATGAGCTGTAAACTCATCCTTATCGTTCTACCACCTGTGGTGAAAGTCAAAGGCTGTTTTTTTTTCTTTTGTTGCAAACAGTCCTTGTTGGTTTTAGTGAGTTTTTTCTATTAACTAAGGGATCAGCCATCTTACAGCATTTTACAACACAAAGTTGTAAAATGCTAAAGGGGGTCGAAGCCTATCAGAGAGTGTTGTTAAGCAGTATGGAAAACAGGAGAAGATGGTGGGAAAAGACAAATGAGAGGGTAACAGAAGGACAAAGGGCTACATGGGAGTGTATAAAGCATACCATCACTCACAGCTAAGCTAATGCCTTATACAGTCTGCAGTCAGACAGGGTCGGGTGTCTTTACAACTGCTTGTGATCACATTGCATCCTTATTCCTACCCTCTGCCTTTCGCTCACTACATACTGAAAACTCACTGCTATCAAAAGTTTCAAAAGAAACGCGATGCTCTCACACTAATCAAAACTGTTCCCCTTTATTTTGATTTGACCGTCACGTCAGGTCTTAAAATTCACTGACTTGTGTGGCAGTTGTTTGTTTTCTCTTATTCTAGCAGTGCAGCTAACGCAGGGCCAAAGCCTCCCACAGGGGTCCCTCCATTGATTTGTTTTGTTATTGAGAAACTCTTCAAATTCAAAACCCTGTAGGTCTGAAAAACAACAACGTGTTACTTTCTTCAGATACTTGGTGTTGCAGATATTTGATGAGACCATACACCACACGGTCTGAATATGATTTTGAACATGTACTGCAGCTGGTTGATAGACCATCTACTAATCAGTTCTATACTGATATCAATAAAATGGTAGCTTAAAGACTTAATGTCTTTATCAGCTTTAGTCTGTTCCACTGTTTATTAGTTTATGAAGCGTTCTGAGGTACCAGATGTCACACTAATAGCTTCTGCCTAAATAAAGACACAAATGGGTGGGGGGAAAAGGCAGCAGTGCTCTATCAACTGAAAAGTGCCAGTGAATGTTGACTTGTGGCAGGCAGGACATGAGTTAGGGTGACGGGTGGCTTTAAATGATTCTTTTGTGGCAGAAAGGTGACGCTGAGAGGAAGCTACAGGTGAAGACATGAAGCATCGATATGAAGTTGGGAGGACAGGAAGAGAGAGCATAAAAGAAAGCGAGGGCAAGGAGGAGGGCAAGAGCATTCATCCAGCACACGGAATCAGTCGAAGAAATCAATTTTTAATTTGGCCATCAGGATGGCAAAGCCTGTTGGTGTACCGACGGAGCTACCGTGCACTTAATTACACAAAGCTGCCCCTGAGAAAGGGAAGATGGGAGGCAGAAAGAAAGAGATGGAGAGAAGCGATGAGAGAGGCAGGACGAGTGACAAAGATGAGCACATGAGGAGAGGGTGGTGTGAAACGGGGGATAGCAAGGTCACTGTCTGCGAGAGACACGGGGCGGTGGAGGTTGCAGTGGAGAGACAGATGGTGACATATACAGAAGAGGAGAGAGGAATCTGTGGAAATAAGACTGGGGGGCTGAGGAGCAGACAGACCTGATTTCACACCCCACCTCTCTGATTAGGAGCCTAAGGAAACACACCCAGTGTATGATCATAGCATGTGGGTGACTTTGAACACATGGAGGCGCACATACACAGAGCGCAAATAAAAACTTCATAGGGCTTCACTGTCTCTTTTGATGCCTTTTTACTCTTCTTCTGCTGCGCTGTTCCTTTGGATTTCTACTGCCTGGAGGGCGCTGGCCGAGCGTATCAAAGGCATTTGACCACGGTGGCAGCATGAAAGCCTTGCCCTGGACCATAACACAACTGATAATCCGAGCTGTGCCACAGAACAAGCACTGCCTAACCCCCAACCACTCACTTTCTTCTTTTCCTTTAGCTGCTACAGCTCTACCTGGTGCTCTCAGTTGCTCTCATTGCAGCTTTTCTCAATAGCTTTCTGGGCGTGGTTACTTTTCTGGCTCAGTTTAGTCTTAAAAGCTTGACCTCAGCTGGAAATTACAAACCGTAAGACTCAAATGCTAGAAAAACAGCCTAAGCTTAAGCTTCTAGTAAGTTCACGTCTGGGTCATAGATCTTCCTGGACTGTCACCAAACCGATGTTCCGCTATTGAGGCCGAAATGTGTTACTTTAAGACATAATTCTGAGAATAGAGTGAACTATTCTCAAATGATTTGCTTTTCTTGATCCTCATAGGGGGAAATTTCTCACGAGTTTCATTCTGTCTCCAGTTTTACACTGGAGATTCAATGAAGCTTGAGGGTACGGGCAAGAAGTCCAAAAGTAAATACATAAAAAACTAACACAAGCCCCCAGATGCAAACACAGAAATATGTGGAGTCAGATATCCAGAAGAGTACCACGGTTCTCGAAAGAAGGAACGCTTTGAGATACGTCTTGCTATGCTTAACCAGACAGGAGCTATTATAGTAACACCACTTCCCACCTGTTCTGAAACTCGCTCCCTTTCCTTTGCACAATATTTCATCTGTGTTCAAAAACCTTCTTTTGTCTCCTTTACATTGTTTTCATTGTCCAGTCAAACAGAAAGACTTCTTCACCTTAGCTTTAAATAGGAGATTACACAAATTAAATGATCGAGTCTTCAAACATCTGCCCTTACTTTTCATTTCTAAAAGTTTGGTTACATTATTTCTTTACTATCGATTTCTTTTGTTACTAATAGCTCTTACCACTCTTTGTTTTAAACATTTAGACAATTTGCCTTCCTTGTACTCTTTCTGTACACTGACTGTAAATCCAGCCTTGTCTTGATGAGACAGAGGACTGTTAAATGCCTAGGGAAGTTTAAGGCCCGCTAGGGATTCTTCTGATAGCAACCCAAATAATGAAAGTGTAATTCTACAGGGATAATTAAGTTAGAGATGGGGTGATTACTGTGCAATCCATTAAAAGTGATGGCAAAAGTAATTACTTATTCAATCAGCATGGTTTTATGAGGGAATGCGATGGCACCATGTTGCGTTGCCTCTATACAAGTCATTACATTTACAAGGGCATAGCACTTTGAGCTGTGATTGGTTCTCCTGACAGCTTGTTCGGCCATGAATTAAGGCCTTGGTGAAAATAAAAGTAATTTTTATCAAATAAAAATTTTAAAAGGCAACTGTCCTCTATATATCCATCCACAAATATGAGCAGATGTGTATAGCTACAAGTATCAAAACTGTGAACTGTCTGTGTGTTCTGCTGTGTGGTTAGGAAGAAGAAAGAGACTTCAAAGGGATTCAGGAAGCTGTATGTCTGACACCTCCTACTCTCACATATGGGAGCTATGACTGCCCAGACGGATGAGTCTCAAGAGAAAGTGTCAGTCAACACAAATGTGTTTCTGTAAATAGGTGTGACGATTCCATGCAGCAGTCAAACTGTGTCATTTGTTCTCACTGCCACCCTCTTATTTTTTATATTTGCTTTTAATTAGGACTAAAACAATAAAAAAAAAAGCTTCTTATTCCATACTGGGGCGATCGTGGCTCAAGAGTTGGCAGTTCATCTTGTAATCAGAAGGTTGCATGTTTGAGCCCCGACTCCGACAGTCTCGGTCGTTGTGTCCTTGGGCAAGACACTTCATCCGTTGCCGACTGGTGGTGGTCAGAGGGCCCGGTGGCGCCAGTGTCCGGCAGCCTGGCCTCTGTCAGTGCGCCCCAGGACAGCTGTGGCTACAATGTAGCTTGCCATCACTAGTGTGTGAATGGGTGGATGACTGAATGTAGTGTAAAGTGCTTTGGGTTCCATAGGGACTAAGTAAAGCGCTATACAAATACAGGCCATTTAACATACTGTGGTTTTTGAGCCAACCCTAATTTCATTACATTTTGCTTCTTAGGAGCCATACTTTGTAAGACTTTTAAAGAGGCCTTCAAAAATAGTTCTTCAGGCTTTTTGAAGGTTTTTCTTTGGACAGTGGCTACTATTTTCAGTCCAGTCATTTTACTTAATCAAACTGGACAAATGGTAGACAAAAGAAGAACTGGCAGGTTTAAAAAACTATCAATAGCAGATGTATAGTGTTTGAACGTCATGTCCAAAGCTTCATCAGAAATAGTCCTACAGAAATTGACCATAAAGAACCTGCTCTGAAGGAAGGGAAACAATGAGAAAATGCTCAAGAATGGAAGAACTGGTCTGAAAATCAGTAGCAACAGATCATTTAAAATTTTGGCTTAAATCACCATGAATATGCATGAGGGAGGTCTAGAAAAACGTACAACAGTGTACAACAGATCTCTACAGCCATTTGCAAAACAGATGGTGGTTCTGTCATGGTTTGGGATTACATTTCAGTGGTGTGGGAGAGCTCTCACAGCAAAGCACTGTAGGATTTCTGTTTGCCATGCTATACCATCTTGAAAGTACCTGATACATGAGGTAAATCTCCTAAATTTTTCAGCATGACAATGACCAATGGTCAATGAATATACAATGAAACACCTCCCTAGTCACCAGAATTTAATCTTTATTCTTATTAATTATTCTGTCAAGATGTTGCACATAATCTTGACAGTAAAACGAAAGGTAGCCAACACCCAAATGTAGTGAAGTGGATTTTACGTGATGTCCCCGAATGCAGCGCTAACATCCACCACACCTTCCCAGCTGATAATTAAAGGCTTTATAAGAAACAGCCGTGCTTCACTACATTGGCATTTGGCACTCGTTCCCCATTTAAGGTGGCTAAGCACTGCAGATTTCTTCAGGAAAGCTGCTCATTTTGGTATTGTCATTTCGAGAGGGGAAAGTGGGACTATTATGCATTTTTTATAATGTGGCATATAGTAGGGTGGCTCTTAACGACTGCTTCCTTCTGTTTTGTTACAGGATCGTGCCACACTGCTGCTGTCTTATTGTCATCTTATCAATGTTTACGGACTAGTCTTGGCTGACTCCTGGTTTCATGGTCTTTAACTCTGAATTGTTTGATATATTTTAATAATGCTTTTATAAAGAACTGTCTCTTGTTATTAGTTATTATAATAGTTATTATAATATGTGATATATATATTATAATATAATAGTTATTTTATCGAGCTGCTACTTTACTAGGGTAGCACTGTGGCAGAGAGCCTCGTCTTTTTAATCATTGTTTGTTAGAGGTTTTTAATTGTGTTGCATTGCTGCTACTTAAGAAATTCAGATTTTACAGCTCTATGCTTTTAGTAGTTTCTCCTAATATATTTTGGTTTGTAAAACTGATCTGCCTCACCTCTGCTTGCTACTAACAAGCCTGTGGGCTTTGGTAGCTAGTACAACATTCACATTGGCTATAGAAATCTTTCCTGGGGTGTAACTCCCTCCCCAGGTGGCGTTGTCAACATCCCTTAGTCACCTTCACTGGATATCCTCCTTCGTGCCACTACACAAAGAAAAGCATCTGGACTTCAAGCATCGTTGAAGACAGAGTCCCAGATTTTAAGCCCTATGGGAGTGTCCTCAGGAGGGTCACGGGGGGTCTCCAACTCCAGGCCTCGAGAGCCGGTGTCCTGCAGGTTTTAAAACTCGCCTTAAGTCAGTACAGATGAATCGCATGACTAGTTCATTACCTTCTTCTTCCTCATGTTTAATGGCAGCCTGCATCCAAATAAGTTGCACTACTGCCACCTTCTGGCTCTTATTCTTCCTTCACTCCCGATTCTTCAGATCAGATTCAGTATTTCTCAAAAAACGAAAAAACCGCCCCTTTCCCTTCACCATGACTTTACTGATCAACCACTTTCCCAAATGTAATTTCCATTCCACCACTTATTTCAACCCTCATCACCCTCCTGTGACTTGCATACTTCCTACAGTGAATAAGCACATGCTCAACCGTCTCCATAACATTACACCAATCACACAACCTAGTTGGATGTTTCCCCATCCTAAAAAGACTACCATTCAGAAAACAATGACCTGTACGTATCCTGCTCATGATTACCTCCTCCTGCCTCTTAAATCCACTCCGCCTTTTAACATCTATTGTGTTTTGTACCCTATATAGATGCCTCCCTTGTGGTTCATTATCCCATGTCATTTGCCAGAAGTTCTTACTTTGTGTCCAAACTATGCTTTTCCCTTCAGATTTTGATAATGGTATGTGTAC
>VUQR01004515.1:2338-16376 GCA_015108515.1 Hemichromis elongatus
ACTCTAAACACTCCCCTGAGTATATATCTGCATATTTTAACATTCTTTTATAAAACAGTTTAACCCCGCAGAAAGAGCCCCCTGCAAACTAAACTGCTTCAGCGGGTTTTACCTTTCTGAAATATTTGCACTTTCAAAATGTTCCCCGACTTTCCACAAATGTCTTCACTTTTTAAAAGTGCCACTAAAAATACCTTCACTTTAAGCAACAACGGATGTTTTTGTTTAGGATATGGCCGTCACATTGGGCAGAACCTATTATCACTCTTCCAAAAATGTATCTGAATAAAAATATTCTCATTTTCCAAATATTTTTGGCATCACAAAGATAAGCACAAAAAGTCCGGTGGTGGCCTCGCTCAGAACCTTCTGAAGCAATTTGCGCTGAGAAGGTTTCAAGTTGTTTTAATAAAACCTATTAAGACGTAAAAAAGGAAACAGTGGAAAGCTCTGATGTTCTGGCATCATAAAGCTATGCACAAAATGTCTTTTGGCGTCAAAGCCCTGGTGAATATTAGCAGCCAAGAAATAATAATAGAGGTTGAAAGGACGGCAGTGAAATAATGTCAGAAGCTTGTGTGTTTAAATCAGGGTTGTTTAACGCATTTTCCATTGTGGGCGATGTACAGCCCATTTTGGTTTCATTTGGACACTTTCTTTTATGCCAGTATGTAGAAGTTTAATTACAAATATAATCCCTGAGATAGCTAAATATAAAGGTAGGTCTCAGTTTTTCAATATTACAAAGAAATCCTGTTGTAGTAAATGAAAGCTGGAGTCTTTACTGGTCTGATTCTGGCCTCTGGGCCTTATGTTTGACCCTCCTGGTGTAAATGAAGTGCCAAAGCGTTAGACAAGTTGGGAATGTGATAGGAGTGTCACTATTGCCATAGCTGTCACTTCTGTGAAAGGAAACATTGTGCGTGTCTTTAACAAAACAGCAATATTTGACATGCTCTTGTCTTCCCGTAGTTTACAAAAATGCCCACAAGTATCCTTCATTGCTTAAACGCCTCCGAAAAGCCTATGACTCAATTTGGACCTCGGAAAGACAAGAGCACATGCACGCACCAGTTTGAACAGAGGCGCTATCGTCTAAAATCATGTTTCATCATGTTCATGAGTCTCTCTGGTCCCGATCCGTTTGTCAGTAAATCTGGTGTCCAGATGGTGAAGGAGGGAAACATCATACTGTTGTCCCTAAAGAAGCGATATACAGAGCCGCATAGCTGGTGTGAATTTCTTTTCCACCAATATCTCTGTGGACCCGCAGAAGTGTCTATCGGGCCACGTCTGCCTGCTTATCCAAGTGGCCACAGGGGAGGGCTAATTAGCAGTTCCCACGGAGAGGCACTGTGGCCCTAATAAGAGACGGAGGGAGAAGGAGAATCAATTAAACCTGCGCTGACCCCTGGAAACATCATGGGAGAATCCGTCTCCACACAACCTTTAAAATGAAACAGCAATACAATGGCGGGAATTTAAGCCTCTTGCAGCTGAATTTGATAACTGCAGTGCAATGACATGAAAACCAGAAAATGGCTTGTATGCAAAAGAAGGCCTGATCGTTATCCAATCTCCAACTTCAGTGTCTTTCTAGGACCTCAATAATAAACTGTTGTGGACAGGGACAGCTGTAGATCACATAACAGGACTCCATATTTGCCCCAGGTGGACATTTACCCACCTGGGGCTCATGCGTAGTTGCTGCATTGTAATGTAAATTTTTTGAAGCAAAGTCCTTAGGATCACAATATTCAAGCAGAACCCACACGGATCCTCACTCATGTTACAAACGCAAAATGTATGTCAACTGGACCTGAACAGACTCATAATCCCAGCTTAACTCTAACAGGTTGGAAAGGCAGAAAGTAAATTTAGAATCACATTGACCTAACATAACAAAAGCAGTGAATCTTATATATTAGACTGAGGTGAGTAAGTGAAACAGGTACAAGGGCATTCAGGACAGCTGACAGTATAAATAGACGAGCTACTTAGCAGTTGCTGCCATGCTAACTATGAGCTACGAAGCTAGCTAACAGCCTGTGGCACTTTTTTCCCCATCATTTTTGAGAGCTGTCCAGTGACAAATCTGTTGCTGCTCCTCACATAAGCACCAGTTACATTAAAACAAACACTTAAAACACATGCTGTGTCTAAAGTCTAAACCACAAATACATTTTTAAGTGTTAATTTGACTGAATTTTCAGTTTCCCAGATCCCATTAACACGATACACTGATACGTCAGCTGCATTGTTAAAGCAGTCAAACATGCTGCATTACTTCCGTTTTAAATGAATGCTGTATCTGTGCAGTTGGTGCAGTTGTGGTGCTACATGGTTAACGTGCAACAACCTTTCACATATAGCCAGGGGTTAAAGTGACACCTTCAGTTAGTGAGCAATTAAGCCTAACAGGCAGGTTAGTGCATATTACTGTTGAATGAGTTAATTTTAATCTACCAGTTGTTGCTTCTAGTGGCAACATGGAGATACTTGCTCAGTAATCAGAAAATGATGATTCCACAACCTGGTTACATGTCAGCTCATTTTCTTTCTTCTCATCCCAGTGATGCATTTAAGGTTCTAGTGAAACAGAAGACTTTTCGATTTGAAAAAGCTCAACAAAATATCACTAAAGAAACAAATGTTTCCAGTTTGTCACACAGTGTGTTGGTAGCTACAGTTGCTGTATTTCCCAGTTAGACAAAAAAAATTAATGTTTGACATTCAGAGATGGAGAAAGATGTAAGAAACACAACACAGGACTTGAGAGGAAGAAGGGTGATTGTTTTCCAAGGTACGGACTATTCAAGTGAAATTTTATAAACTGGAACTGATACTGTAAACTGCTTTGTAGTGTCTCGAGGTTGGAAATCAGCATGAACAATTTGCTCATATCTTCTTGTATTCAGTTGTATACAAAATCTACTGCAATACAGGTTATTGCACCACTTATTTATTATTTTTGAGTCACTGTAATTCCAACACTGAATTGTTACACCTGATCTTTGGTACCGCTTGATACCAACACCGTCACATTCAGGAATTTGGTTTGTTTGAAATTTGAAATTATCAGCTAACTCAATGTTGTATACTGGTACCAATACTTTGATACTAACCAGTCTGATACTGTAAAACAATTTAACCAGTTCTCAATATACAAACGTAAAGCTGTTTCTACAGTTCAGTTAAGCTCTTAAATTTCTTAAGTGTCCTCAAATATTTAAAAATGTTTGTATTTTCTAAGTGTTATCGCCTATAAATTTGATTTTACATTTCAAAAATATTTCTTTTAAAGCATGTCTAGGAAAGGTAAAAAATACCCTAACTTTAAAAGAAATTCATAAAATGCCATGAAATTAGCATTTCAATATTAATTCTTACTTAAACTTTAAAGAGATTTTTTTCTTTGACTTGGATGCACTCTAACGGTTATATTATCACATATCACTGATAGCAACAGTGATGTTGCCATTGGTGGCGTGGTGTATGCTGAAAAACAAAAACTTGTGGGATCAATATGCAATGCATTGTGGGTAGCTTCTTCTCATTTATGTTTTGGGAGTTGAGAAACAAAGATGTGGAGCGAAGCAGCGGAGGCACCTCAGGAGGGAGGACAGGATAATGAAAAGTCTGATTATCTGAGTTGCACTCTGTTTTCAGCAGTAATTCATACCAGAAATTAAATTCTGCATAGAGTTCTCTTAATTTGACTTTAATTAAACAATACTCTATAAATGGTACTTTCAATGACCAAATGTTCCCACGTAGCCCGGTGGAGGTCCCCAGGCATTAAGACTGCTGTAGTTGGTCTCACGGGGGTGGACTTGAGTCTGATTTGCAAGAATGACAGCTGATGACTTCAAAAAGTTAATTAACTTTTCAATTAAGTCTGCATCTGACATCAAGTTTTGTTTGCTATAGAACAACTAGACTGCTGATCAGGGAGAAACAGACTTGTGTAATGTAATAGATTGATGCACTTCAGTGTTTGAGCGATCGAATAATGGTTTGTAATGCGAGCAAGTGAAGGGATTGTACTCTGGATTTGTTTTAATTTTGTCGTTAGATCGGTGCTATCATTGTGTTTGAGGAAGATTTAGATGGTGTGAGCTCAAATATCATGCAGTTAAATTTTACTCCATGAATATTTGTGTCGTAGTTTTGGAAGAAGTTAATTATTCTTGATGCAATTAAGTTGTTCATGGTCTTTTATCCATTTTTCCTATGTTATCCAAGTGTACCGTAATATTAGTAACACGCTTGAAATTCTGTAAATATGTAACCGTTTCAACTATTTTATAACTATGAAAACAACCTGCTGGAAAAAAATACATTAAAGAAGCTTTTTGTTAGTCCCCTCGTGTCCCAGTTTGGGTTCAGGGGGTAAATTGACCTCTTTACTTACTTAGCTTAAGATTAGGCTTAAAACTTGCTGAAGGCTCCATCCCATCTTGTGGTACAGAGCTTTTTAAATGAAACTGTATTAAAAATCCTTTGCAGTCGATGACTGCCTGAAGTCTAGAGCCCATGGACATCACTATATACTGTGTTTCCTCCTTTGAGATGCTCTGCCAGCTCTTTACTGCTGCTTGTTTTGTGTCTCTCTGCCTTCAGCTTTGTTTTCAGTAACTGAAAGGCATGTTCTATTGGGTTGACATCATCAGGTGACTGACTTTGCCACTAAAGCATTTCCCATTTCTTTGTCTGTCGAAACTCTTGGATCACTTTCGGTCATGATGGATGGCAGCCACACATGGCGAAACCATAATACCGCCTCCAACATGTTTGACAGATAACGTGGTTTGCTTCGAATCGTGAACTGTTTCGCTGCGTCTCCATCCTTTTCTCTCCTCGTCATTTTGGTGCACGTTCATCCTGGTTTCATCTGTCCAAATATTTGTTTGTTTTTTTCAGAATCTTATGCACCGTTCTGAATCTGGCCTTCTTGTTGTTAAGTGAAACCAGCGGTTTACACCTTGTTGAAAACGCTCTGTGTTTCCATTCACAAAGGCGGCTGTTGATTTTAGACCTTGACGTTGATACGCCTACCCCCTCGAGAGCGTTAAAGACTTGGTTAAATGTTGTGAAGCTGTTTTTCTTTGCCATGGAAATAATTATGTCATCATGCGCTTTTGTTGTCTTCTGTGGTTTTTGGGTGTTGCTGAGCTGGTCATCGCATCCCTTCTTTTTATTGCTGATTTGTTGATTTGGCCACTCCTAAAGTTTTTAACGTCTCTGTGATAGGCTGTTTCTTTTTAAAGCCTAACAGTGGCCTCACTCATAACCACTGACACATCTTTGTGCCACGTATTTAAAATTACAGTGAAAACCTTTGAAATACAAATTACACACATTAAATGAACAGGCCTCAACTGGTCCAATTAAGTTGGAGGATCTGAAAATGGTGTACTGTTTACATAAAGGGCTTTAATTCCTAAACAGTTAATGCAATTTTTTTTTTTTTATTAAACCTCTCAAACTGTCTTTGATCACATTGCTGTCACTGCCACTTCATATCCAGGGAGAAAAGCGGGTTTTCAAGGAGAATTAAAAGACTAGACCACATATTAATACCAGGATAAGTGATTATCGTATCCTTTTGGATATTAGATCAAACATGCTTCACCATTTGCTTACAGCCACTCTCTCTTTGAATACAGTATTTTTAATCAGTGCACGATTCCTCAATTTTCAGCTAATATTAAGGAGTGTGCCAGGCTCTAATTGAAGTGGCTGTGTGCGCTGATGTGGGGACAATGTGCTAACGGAGAGCTACTCATTAGCCAGACAGTGCCTTACACCTGGGGTTCATTCAGAGCACAGGTCAGAGGGCACAGGAATTTGTACGATAATTATTGACAAGCAGATGTTATAAAATCATTTATGGTAATGCAGTCATAATAAATGGGCTGTGTGCAGCCGGGCAGATGAGTGTCGGAGGAGAAAGTTTATGCAAGATGGAGAGAAAGGGGGGAAATTGACTCCAATAAGCTTTTGTGGTTGATGAAGAAAATGTATGGCGTAACGAGCACCTGCTTGCATCTCACGACACACACACACACACACACACGCACACACACACACACACAAAATCATCTGTACTCTCAAGGATTTGAATGTTAAAGAATGGGGATAAAGCTATTTTAAGGTGTTTTATTGTGTGTAAATTTAGCAAAATGAAATTGTAAAAATTAGAATCTGCCGTTGGAGACACATTTGAACGTTATGTTGCTAAAATAGCATTTTCTGTATGGTTGCAGACCGAGAGTCGCACTTAAAATGTGCGCTTAGGTGTTTTGCTACATGTCTAGCTGCTCTTGATCACAATGCCTCCATTTAATTATAAAAATAACCCCTATCCTTGGTGCAAGGAGGCTCCTCACAAAAAAATATTAGGAACTAAAAGGGGGGAGAAAGCTAGGTGTCTTTACATATATTGTCATTTGCTATAAGACACCCTATCTGTCTCTCGAAATGTGTCAGGAATTACCACCAATTCCAAAAACATGCATTAGCCCCCACCTTAGGTGCAATAGTTCTTTTTACAGCGGGCAAATATCGCAGCGAAACACGGCTGTGCGAGGCAGCTAACCTGGCAGCTGGCGGAGAATAACCCAGCACAGGAAGAAAGCAACCATGTTATCATGCACACACATGTGGCCTGGGTAAAGATTAAGCCGTATTCATCCCTGGCTGCTTCGCTCTCTCCTGCCTCAGTCCATCACAAGATATGGCAACCGTTCAGCCAGGAAGCCAGGAGAGGTGCCATGGATTTCACGGCGTTCCCAAATCAGGCCGTCTGGAGACTCGGGCGAGGTGCTCTGCCGCTCTGCAACTCGCCTTGGCTTTCCCACAGATCATAAGCTCTGTACTGATGCTGGGGGTTTGGAATTTTTCTGGATGGGAGTGTCTGCTAACAGAGGCTCCCCTCCACCCACCCAAACACACACATGCAAACACACACATGCAAACACACACACACACATTGACTCAATACAATCCCCTGTTGTGTGCATGGAATTGGGAATCATCTGCTGATTCATGCTTTCTGAGGGCTATTGTTTGACAGCGTGTTAATATTTTCTGGGAATTCTTTTTTTTAGGGGAGTGGATTTACGTGAATGAAAGAAAGAGTGTAAGAAAGGAAAATGATTATTTAGCATGGAGAAGTGAGGGATCATTGCATGTCCCTGCTGACATGTACATTATCACTGAATGGGACTGAGGCTCAGAGTGCTGTTGGCCTTGACTTGGTAGAGAGGCTTACACCCTGAGATCTACTTAGAGGCCTCTTGCGGCTAAGCCCCTAATAATTCCTGCAGTTCCCTTAAAAAAAAGAAGAAACACAAAGGAGAAACAAAGTGATGAATGCAGGCTGTAGCTTAATATATCAGGAGGTGTTCTCAATGAGCTGGAAGCTTTGAGTAAGAGTAAAGGCCAGTAACATGGGTCAACAATAGCAGCGGTGAAAAAGATATTAAGCGGCACTTTGATGTACACACTGCAAGTGCTGCAAATGATAAAAAGCAACTATGCATAAACAAAAGTGTCATAATCTCTAAAGGTTAAGAGTAATTATTATTTTTTATAATCAATCTGTCTCAAACTGTGGTGGCGGTCAGTTGTGTCTATAATGTCAGACAAACTTGAAACTCACGCCCCAAAGTCTTACATGGCGCTTGCTTTGTTTGGCCAAGAGTCCACAGCCCAATATGACCAGTTAAATATCATTCACGAGGGAAAAAAAGTTTTGAATCTACTCAAAAAATTTGTGTTAAAATCTTAGTTTACTTGTGTGTATTCTGTGCTATTTTTGAGCGTGTTTTAAAAGCTTAAAAGCAATCACAGGAAATTCACCCGATAGCTTCTCAGTACATTATAGAAACAATACGGTGTTTGCAGGAGAGCATAGTGGGGAAATGTCCCTAACAACCAGTCATCCAGCACCTTTTGTATTTTCCATCCCTAGCAATAATGATAATACAATTACAATATTGTTCTTCCAGCTTCTTTAGTATTAATATTATTATTTGGCCATTTTGCTTTTATTAGACAGAATAAAGAGAGCCAGGAAACGTGAGGTGAGACATGCTGGCTAAGAAGTTTGGCACACAATCAGTGCTGGAGACATTTGTGTCAAGTTAATGCAGGTGAGTACCGACACAGCTAACCTCTGTAACAGCAGAGCCAAATACTAAATACCAAATAATTTTGTATACTTTGTACATTCATTTTGAATTGTGAAGCCACATGTAACAATATAGGATTGAAACTGTACTTTATTTAATGAATTTAGGAGTATTCTATAAATGGATGGTACATTAAATTAGTGTGTGTGTGTGTGTGTTTGTAATACTTTCCAGTAAAACAGGTAGCTCATTATGCAACTGTTTTACTGGTCCAGCGCGCTTGAGATAGATTAAAATGAGTCTGACACCCCAGCTCTGCAGTCATAATCTCAGAACTTCCCACTCATCTGGAATAAGCTACTACCATAACAGTTGTTCACCAGATTTAATCAGTATTGGTGATTAACTTGTAGTTATTCTGGGAAGGTTTACTCAGAAATCTAAAGTCGGAAACAGGATGTGTTTAAAAAAGTAGGCAGCAGAGTTTGCGCATTATTTTATATTTTGCTTTCAGAATAATATAATCAGTTAAACTTTAAATGATTTGCATGGGTTGTATTTGACTCCTTCCAAAATCCTTTTTTTTTTTTTACAGTGAATAGGAAGATTTGGCAAAACATCATCAAACACTTGCTCATTTTCTGTTGATCAATTAATGCATTAACTGGCTAATTTGAGCCAGAAATTGGCAAAACAAAGAGCTCTGCAGAGCTGCGGCTAATGAAATAAAATTTGAAAATCACAGATAAAAATATTTATGTAAAGTAATGTGTGTGTGTGTGTGTGTGTTTTTTTAATAAAGTCATCCATAAATCAAACAGCTATGTATGAGTAACAAGAACCAAGTGACAAAATTGGTGTAAAAGTCTCAGAAATTTTGCTAATTTGCACCAGCTGTTAGGTGGTAAAATCAATCTTTTAAGGCACACCCCTCATTTAGGGTGTTTGCCACAAAAAAAAAAATATCAAGAAACAAAACAAAAATGAAGACTTGTTCGCACAGTAATCACGAGTTGCTAAAGCAAAAGAAAAAAATCATTTATTGGTCTGAATTCATGCCGTGAACTTCAGTAATAAAGTCTCATTTTGCGCTCTGAAACTTTTTAATGGAAGCGCATGAAAACAAAAGGCACTCTGCATCGCCTTGAGAGAGCTCTGAAGTGAAGCCAGGTAATGACAATGGGTTATCCAGGCATAAACAATTAGCTTACCCATCTGAATATTCAAGGTGATGCCCGAGCCATTTGTGTTGTACTTCCTACATCTTCGCTTCAGCACACCCAGATGACGGGGGGGGAGGCGCATCGCTGCAGTAGTGAATCCAAAGTGGTTTCACTGTGTCAGTAATTTTTTATTTTCCAAAAAGCCACTGGTGCAGTGTATTAGTCATAATTTATGTTTATCATCCCTTGTACCCCGACTGACTTCAACAAACCGTTTAACGCTCCAAGCATATGTGCATATGGCTGCTTTAATAGTTATTCTGCATGGAGGAGCACTTTAAAGACTCTAAATCACTTCTTTGGACAAACACTAATGAATTATGTCACCACAAGTGCAATTGAAAAGTGCAGTGCGAACCAGTGGTAATTATTGGGACTCTTGGAGATTTTAATTATCAGGAGGAAGCTCCTTCAAAGTGTAACTAACAGGATTCAGAAGGAGGGCGATGATGGGACAAATCGCTCCGAAGCACTTCTGTTACAAAGAAAGAGGACGGCCAACACAACTGGGTCTAAAAAAAAAATGTGAAAATTTTTTAAAACTTTGAAAAAAAGATCTTTAAAATGCAGAAAGATCTGCGGATTCTTCTGTAATTTAAATAAAATCGCGCAGCCTTTTATAAATTAACTGCCAAATGTTTTGGGGTTTTTTTGTTTATTCATGAATGTGTTTGAGGTGAAAAAGTCTTCCTCACCAACTGAAGGAAAAGCCCAAAAAGCAAATACAGCGCTGAGTTGTTGCTCATCATGAATTATTTAATGCTTTGTTTGTTCCTTGCATGTGGAGCCTTGCGTCCTCATGCATGTTGGCTTTTAATAAAACATTACCTCTCCCCCGGTCCTAATCTCACATCTACTTTTTGCGTTTACTTTTGAAATGTGAGAAAGAGTCAAAGCTGCATAACAGACCTTATTTCACACGGACACATTCATCCACCGTCATCCAGGCTTATTTTGTCATCAGCAGCGTTTGATTTTTATTTTTTTAAAATGCCACGGTTTCAATCTTTTCCTAATCTTTTTTACGTTATGAAGTTTGTTGAGAAAGTCAGGCGCAGCAGGTCTCATCGCACCGAGTGTATTTATGTCTGAATACGTAAGCACGACCATTATGAATGTCCTGAAATCGGGTTTATTCTAGTAAAAATATCCTCATTCCAAATCATTAAAAAATGGCAACGAGCTGTGTTTTTTTCTCTCCACACAAAAAATAGCTGAAATATGGCGTGTGAGAAATGTGCAAGGTGGCCGTCTTACAGAAGGTGTAGAGGTGGGATAAATTTAATTACAGCTTCAAATATTCATTTGGCAAATATATCAAGGTTGGAAACACAGGCCCAGAAATGGCAAGCCAGCCTGGCAGGCGCTCACAATAGTGGATGGCAAATGACAGTAATCCATGAAAAGAGACCAGACATTTATAGAATTTATAGAGAAGGACTCGCCATCCCAGATCTCTGATGTTTGTGGGATTTGCTCACTGGCATGTTAAACGTAGGAGAATATATATATAATAATCCAAAACATGTTTTCTATCCACTACTTTCGCCACTAAATATCCAAACTGATTAGGGTTTAATTATTGAGATGTTTGAACACATTTGCAAACAACTCACCTGACTTTTCATGGGATTAGTTTAAACAAAGAGAATATTTTCAGTCAAATGTGCAAAGCACTTATTTTATTTTCATTTCAGCCTAATGAGCACATACTGACACTCTCAAAGAGCGGTTGCTAATTTCAGTTATGACAGAATAGAGCCGCAATCTCTGTGAGTCTTTTGTTCTGAGGCCTCAGACGGTCACTCGACAGCATCGTGGTGGCAGGAAACGCAACATGTGAGCTTCGCTGCTCTCTGATCTGACACGCTTGCCTTCTCGTCTCCAGCTGTGCAACGGGTTGTAGCAGCAGCAGCACCAGCGAGGCATCGAGCACAGGTGAAGGTACACTAGGGCACTTCCTCTTCCTGTGACAGCGAGCGAAGGCGGCCTACTTTGCCTCTGTTATCTCGCTTTGCCCTGCTTAGGGTTGATTTAATCAGCAGGTTGGAGGGGGAGGTAAAGGAGGAAGACGGCCTACCTCACCTTTCCCAAAGCCTGGAAATAGAGGAGAGCACGTGGGCGGTAAGTGGTTCTCCGAAGACCACACAGTCACAGAGTCCCGGTACCGGTGCCAAACATCCACCCTCCTCCCCATCATCTGCTCCTCCCACCTACAATCAGATTAGAGCAGTTCGAGCCTCACCCGCCTCACCTCCACCTCCAGGGGGCTCTTTCTTGGGCACGGTTGGCGCCTGGAGCAGGAATCGCTTTCGTGAGGAGAACGCGAGGCAACGGTGGGAGCTCAGGTGCAGGGTTTGGTTAAGCTTTAATAATAAACTGGTGCAAAAGAGTTTAGTCAAAGTTTGAAACTGACACTGACCTACATAATGAAAAGCCACAAAACATCTTCGGTTTGCTGCACGCAACATTGTTATTTCATACTAAAGTCACACGGATACTTCACTGTAGGATCCTGGGTAATAAGTTCAGACGGTGAATATTTCTCACCTTAAAATGAAGACATCGACTATAAATCAAAGTTTCCTTAGTATCTCGTGTCACGCAAGCTTCGGCTTATATTGCGTTTCATACAATATGAGCCAATTTCCGGGCAAATTAGAACAAATCAACATCTCGACAGTGTCATAAATCTGAACAGAAACTTTTGTTTGAGTAAAAACAAGAAGAAGTGAGGTATCATGGGCTGTTGGAGAAATCCCCCATACAAGCCTATCTTTACGTTCAAGGAAGTGGCGTGAACAACAAGGAAACTGCTGTTCGGCAGTCACTGCTGTTTTGTTTTTAAAAGATGACCAACGCGATTCCTTAACCGTAACTGAGGGTTTATTACTGTAACCGTTTAACCATTTGAAGTAGTCATATCAACCCACAACACATCCTAAATATTATGAACTTAACCAAACAACATGTTAAGTAGCAAACTACTTTCTTTTCAATGGTTTTGAAGCCCAGACAAATTGATTTAGACCTGCTTGTATGAAGGGAGGATTGATGAACATAGAAAACTTCATTTGGACCGTAGCGAAAATTTTTACTTTTAAGGCTGTGGTTCTGAAAACATATGTGTGATAGGTCCTGCCAGAGAAAACTGTCACACAGCAACATCAGTGTTTGTTTGGGATGAGATACAGAAACTTGCTAATCACTGCGCCCGAGCACCACCTACAGAGATTTGAACGTCTTCATCGACAACAACAACAACAAAAAAAAAAAGAAATCTAAGGACAGAGATGTAGAAGTGTTGGACACAGTCATCTGATTCATGAGCGGTTGGTGCTATGGCAAAACCAAAGAAACAGACGAGGCGATGGGAACTTCTTGCAAAATCAAGACGCTGAGTTAAAATCGTAGTAGTCAGGCTGCTGCGCACCTTGAAGTTTTGAACAACTCCGACGTCTACCTCCACGTCAGCCCCTGCGACAAATCAAAGACTCGTAAGAAGTGAGTAAATTTGTGAGCCAAATCGTGAAGCGACCTTCGGCTCGGCTGCTGCACGAGAACAGCCTGTGTGGAGGTATGGGAGCCGCGAGGAAAGTAGAGGTGGTGGCGGTGGGGTGGAAATCAGGGAGGGAAGGAGGGATGGATGTAGGAGGAGGATGAGGGGGAAGGGAGGGAGGGAGGATTGATAAAGCCTGATCTGTGCCACGGGGCATTTATGTCTGTTGGGGAGGCAGGGGGACGGGGATAGGGGGAAACGGGTGGGAGGAGGCATTGTCTGCTGTGTCCGTGCGTTTATAGGATTGAGCTCAAGTTTCCTTTGTGTTTCCATTTTGTTGAGGGATTATGTTCTTTGAGAGAGTTGTGCAAGCAGGCAGGCACACAGAGTGGAGGCGGAGAGGGAGAGAGAGCGAGAGAGAGCGGATGGGTGAGGCAGGGAGGGGGCATGAGGAGGGAGGGAGAGAGGGAGGGAGGATGTCTTTGTTCAGAGCGTTGATCATGAACAAGACAGATAGCGGAGGGTGTGTGTCTGCAGGAGTGTGTGCATGCAAGTGAGCGTATCTGTGTGTGTTTAAATGCCAGAGAGAGAGAGTGTGTGTTTATGTGCGTGTGTGTCAGAGAGAGCAAAGCAAGATGTCAGGACATGTAACCAGCCATGTAACAATTTAAAATCAATTTGCCTCCCAAGAAGGAATTGCTCTGCGAACAGTTTTTCCCTCCGAGCGTTCTACAGGACTTTCATTCTATCTAAATAGATATCAATTACATAATCGCTTTTCTTCCCTCTGCCCGGCCGCCGGCTGCAAAGTTTGTCACACCGAGCTGCGGCGTAATTGCCCCTCACGTCGTAATGTTTTGTGATTGCTTGTGACATTTGCAATGTCATTGATCAAACAGGGCGCAGTTCTAATGAAGACGCAGAAAAGCTCTGACTGAAGCGAGGAAGTGGGGTGGAAGAGGTGGCGATGGAGGGGTGGGGGGGTCTTACGCTTCCTGTGAACTGTGTCAACTGAAGCAACAGTTTCATGTTGGAAACCACCTCCTTTCCTTCGAACCGTCACATCCAAAACCACTTTTCCCTCATTAATCGATTGGTGGCGGATGAAAGTGTGTGCCTCTCCAGCATTCATCATAAATTCAAAAAAAAAAAAAAAAAAACCCCCCCCAAAAAGACAC
>VUQR01004515.1:16396-27395 GCA_015108515.1 Hemichromis elongatus
CAGCATTTAACATAAATTCAAAAAAAAAAAAAAAAAAATGGAGACAGAAAAGTAACTGGAAGTCTTAACTGGTGATAATCTGAGCACTGAAAGTTTTCCAGCTAAATACACTTACCTTGTTCCAACCCCACTGGGTAACCATGCACCCATTGTGTTTTCCTCAACTTGTTAAAACACCACATGGTACATTTGCATAGGATAACCAACATATAGCGAATCATTTGCATGCCTGAAAGTGCACTTGAGTAACCGTAATTACACGTGACACCAATTACTCTGTTACTTTGTATTAAATTATAATGGAAAATTCCACTAGAGAATTGGAGCCTAATTGCATCTTAATTTGCATAATTTTGCATATTAATCACATCTCAGATGAATAATAAATTTCAGCCGATTTTTTTAATTTATGCGCAGATACAAAAACAAGTTGAAAAATAATTTGTGAGTGAAAAAAAAGAAAAAGAAATCAGGAACTATTACTAAGAGCATTTGTGCTAATTTCTCTCATTACCCGACGTTTAAGTTAAAAGATATCTGCTCTCTTGATCGGCGAGTTGTGCATTTTTGAAATTGACGGTGTGCCCCGGCAGAAAAAAAGACAAAAAAAAAAGGCGTAGAAATGTGAATTTTTGGAAATGTCCATGCGGCCGTTTTACATAAAAACTTTACGACTCTATTTAAAGCTTTTTCCGCTGCAGCCATGCCAAATGTATTCGGCAATGATAATTCAAATCACTTTCCACCTCTACCTTTTCTTTCTTTCTCTTTCACTGTGTCTCTTCTTTTTTTTTTTTTTCCTGGTCAACACCTGTGCCTGCTATTGTGTGTGGCTCCCTGCCAGCTCGCGCAAAATCCAATACCTGTGGCCCAGATTAAATTCAAATTTACAAAAACAACATATTTTCAGATTTAACACGCTATCCTTTCCAACACAAAGTTGACCAAGTAGTTCTAAAAACCTGATTATGAAGAAATTTTAAAAATAAATAAACGAAATAAAATACAATTTGGAATTGCAAAATACCATTTTTGTAAAAAAGAAAATATATATCCATATATATATATATATATATATATACATACACACACACAACCTCTTCTTGCAACACACTGGTACAGGTTGTGACTGGTTAAACAAATGACTGTTTTTTTAATTTACTGATTGCATTTTAAATGGCAAAAGCAAAAAAAAAAAGATACATCCAAACACGTAAGCTTTACCAATATTAAGCAATATTGCGAGACACTTATAAGTCATTACAATTTTGACTGTAATATATACTTCTATGACCTTCATTTCGGTTTGTTTCACTGAGACAATTTTGAGGGACTACATGTTTAAATTTCACTCGGAATACAGATAAATACGGCAAAAGTTCACTGGCGTGCATGTCTGTGGGTGTGAATGGCAGACGAATAAAGTGCATTTAAGAAATGGACAAATTTCACTGTGTGGTCAGTAGGGCTATAGAAGCACTGTATAAATACCAGCTCAAAAGAAAATATGACAGTAAATATAGTGCACTATAGGCAGCAGTTAACAGGTACCTATTTGGATAGCGTCATCATTTTCTTGAGCTGAGAAATGTTTCTGCTTTCTTGTCATTATTTGTTTTAATCCCCAGGTTAGAAACCACTGAGTTAAAGTGAGACGTTTCACCTCGTCCTCCCACGTGAACAGCAAAGCTAAAGTGCCATTTACATTCATTTTGTGACGTCAAAGATGTGCTATAGTTGCGATTCCACCCGGACAGCATGCCCTTATATTTTTATATCCACACGTTGCTTATTGATGGAGTTGTCTCATCGCCTCTGATGAACCAGTGTCCATAGTTGCTCTCAGTGACCTGCCTTGTGCACTCTAGAGGGTTAGTTCAGCACAACATGTTCATCTTTGTTAGAGCACGTTACGCCGGCGCGGAGCTCAGCCGTGGACAACAGTGCCTTTCAGTGGCACAACAGAGGAACGAACGCGGCGAAGACGCAGGCTGCAGTGTTACAGCTCACACGCTGTGATACTGAGTGACAATAATAACACCCTGAGGGTCCGACACTACAACGTTAATAAGACTAACGGGAAATTAGATTGAATGAATTTAGAAAGAGCAGAAATACTGCTGGGCCTCGAAGGCTATAAATCTGCCAAATATTTTGGAGGGAAATTACCTTCATTTATTAATTTAGTAATACTGACTGGTTTACAGTCCCATTTGAAGATACCGACTCCAGAAAACCTCAAAACCAACCTCAACTGAAGCAGGTACACTACCTTTAAGTCAAGTTCAACTCTCCAAATGACCCCAAACAATACACAAGAGTTTGATATGGCTGCAGGTGATCACCTTTTAACAACATGACAATTATTTACACTTACAGCACAACAACATGAGCCCGAGACCTTAACGGGACCTTAAAGTTTCATTAATGTGAACCTTTTCAGGAATTTGAGCAGCTTCAAATTTGTTATTATGAGCTAAATCACACCAAAGTCTTTCTAGATTCAAGACTAAGCACTAAACAGCCCTGCAAACCGAACAAATGTAGCATTATCTAAAATAATGCTACATTAACTCTGAAACACTGCAGGTATAGAATCAGTTCTAAATCTGATGAGATTATTTAAAAACTTTGCTGAATTTGCCTCCAAATAAGGGGAAATTTGCCCATCTGAATTATACTTTCACCTCAGTCTTTGCTGCTTCTCCCACGGATTTCAAGTCCAGGATTCTCTGAGTTCCACATCTCGCTCTGATAATGTCTCTGATCGTGCCCTGCATTATTAGCATACAGCCTGGCTCTGTCTTGGGGACCTTTCCTATTTCGGTTCAGACTTGTGTGCTTAAATTACCAATGGTGCAATAAACAGCAGCCCAGACTCTAACTCTTCCTCGCTTGTGTATTAAACTGCAGATTCTCAAACAATTAATCCCACCCAAGGAGGAGTCGTTAATATTCTGCTCCACTCCACTGGCAGATGTAAAAAGCATTCTCAACTGACACATATAATTACTATGATACATCCCGGAAAGGTTTCCGTGTCTGAGCGCAATTTCAAATAACCAAGTGCTGCGCCGCTAATTATTGATAAATAAAATTAGTTGGGAGAACTTCAGGTGGGCGGGGCCGCGCGCAGGTGTCTGCTGAATGCGTGCGAGCGAGCGCGTGTGCGCACAGAGGAGGGAGAGCGCGACGATACAGCGGAGCTGACCTGCAATCACCGAGAACAGCGGGGACTTAATGATGTTTTGGTCTGCTGATCAAATTTCACATTTTCGCACAATCATTTTGGGCACCTGCTCAGAAAACAAAAGCCTGGGCTAAAACTGCTGGCCCGTGTGAACAACTCTGTGTGTGTGTGTGTTGCTGCTTTTTTCTTCTTCTTTTTTTTACATGTTCTTTTTTATTGTTTTTATAATAAACTACATGCGGGCAGAGACACACGTTAAGTTTGTTTTCCAGTTCACTCATTCGACACACACGCACGCACACACGCACACACACACACACACACACACACGAGACATGAGGAAGATAAATGAGCATTTATCTCCCTCTACTGGACCCTGTCAGTAAAAGCACTTTGCTGCCTTTAAATACCGCCTGTCAGCGCCATCCCCGCATAAAACTCTTACACAGATCCAGTGTCGTCTTTTAAAAACACGTGAAGCGTTCAGCTGGTTAAAATGCAAATCTGAAGGATTGACTGTGTAAAATACGGTATAAATATGTAGTCACACATTTTGCCAGAAAATATTGAGCATGGTCTGTTAGTGCTCGAATCGGTTATGAATATTATAGAAAAACTGCAAATAAGTTGTAGCTGATCGTTACTGAAAATGCTGCCGAAGTTGTATATGACGGTTATATGTGCTGTTGACCATACTAACTCGTAGAATAGCGTAGTTCAAAAGTCTAAGACTTCAAAACAATAAAAATATATTTATAAAAATGTAACATAACTGTAGTGATTGTTGAAAGTCCTGTGAACCCCAGCCCAGGTAAGGCCAAACTAACTGCTGCGATTTCCAGCAGTACTTGAAAGCAACACTGGTATGTGTGCGTCGTTTTCACCATAAGCATTATGGGTACAATATGGGGTGAGTTGCGTAAGGTTACAAGAGGCTGTAGAGTGGATGGAGGCTGTCGCTTCGGTCTGTGGTGGACACGGAGCCGGTAACGCTGCGTCTTTCCCGCTGCGATGCAGCGGATCAGCAGCCTCGCCACATGTCGGGAGCTCGGCGGCCTCGTTTCCCGCACAGCGGGGGTCTGCGCCCGCAAGAGCAGCCGCAAGCAGCCGGCTGAGCGCTGTCAGTGGGACGGTCCGGCTGTGCGTCCCGCGCGTCCTTATACCACGGCGCCGGGCCGGAGGCTGTGCGGACGTAGCCTCATGTTCGCCGGTGAGAAACACAGACTGTTCTGCTCGCAGCATGGAGCTGAAGGGCCCAAAGAGAGCACCGACCGCCGGCCCGCTATCTCCGTGGTCGGCATCCCAGACCCGATCACATGGATCCGGTGTAAGGTCATCATGTTTGCTCTCGATCTGTACTTTGAGTTAGACGTCAACTCTGAGGAGTTTGAAAGAGGTGTGAAGCAGGTAACTACCGACAGGCCGTTTTACTTTTTCTTCAGTACTGTCAATAATAAAAAAGCACATTTTCATGCTTTTTTTGGCCCATTGTTTGAAAGCTTTACCTTTACTGGTAAATACGCGTTTAAATCTGAAACAAGGACATGAAGAGGTCATGGATTAGGTAACGTAGGTGAGACCACACCCCATTAAACTGTACCTCACTACATAACATTTTGCTTTGTGGTAAAGTCTGCATCACATCACGTGACCTTCATCGGCCTGTTGATCCTGACTTTACATGTATTTTTATAGCAGTGCTGTGCCTCATGTGCCTGTAAAAATAAATAAATAATTTATTGTAAAATAATTAAAAGGACCGATCGCTTTATACAACTGCCTTAATCCCCCCCCCAATGATCAAGTGCTTTCCATCCGAGAGCAACCGGGAGTTAGTATATTTCCCATTGAGCAGCCAGGGATAGAATCACCAACCTTGTGATTAGTAGATAACCTGCTCTTCTGCCTGAGCTACAGCCACCCCCTGCTGAAATGAACCTGCCAATGTGAAAACTGGGCAGGTTCATTGTGCTAACAAACAACATGTAACACGACTGAAAGCAGCAGAGCAGTTACAGTTTCAACTAGAGACTTTTCAAATTGTGTATTTATTTATTTTTCTGGTTATTGCCCAGCCTGAGGCAACACGGAAGGTTGTAAACCCGTTTTAAAGACGCAAACACACACTTGTACCGACGGGGATTGAGGCTTATCGCTAAATACTGTGGTTAAAGTGACTAAGCCGCCTTTTTGTTCTCATCCCTTCCAGGCTTTGGTTCACGTCTCCAACAAGATGTCCAACAGCAGATATCATGAGCTAAAGGGGATAGTGTCCAATGAGGTAACACACAAAAACAGAACAAAAATGTATTAAAACGCGGACTTGTCCCACACAGACAGTACAAGACTATATCAAACTGTTAGCGTTAATAAAATCTAACATTTAGTATTCATGTTAAATTAAGACGTTTTTTCTCACTTTCAGTCATTTTTAATAACGATTGCTTTGTTTGTCCTTGTAGATGTTGGAATATGTGGAGAAGAGGTGCAGGTCTCTCACCAATGCTCGGAGGAAGCAGCTCGGTGTCCAAATGGATGATATTGTGTTTGTGCTTCCAGAGGACGTCTCTGTCGTCTTTGATCAGTACGGTCAGTTTGTGAAATCGGAACACGGGATGAGAAAGCGATGTCCTCTATAAGACGAACTCTGATTTCTGTCTCTTTTCTTGCAGGCAGGAAGTTTTGCTTCATCGTCATGAGATTTTGGATCCTCTCGTCACACGAAGGACCCGATGACCCCGAGGCTACAAAAATCTTCAAAGTGGGCTCCAGTGAAGATGGCGGCCCGCAGAAGAAAATTGTAACTGCTGTTTATGAGTAAGCTAGCACTCGCCTCGTCATCCGTCAACATCACAAACAAGCCGGTCATCCAGAAGCATGACTTAGAAACAATATTTCCTCTGTCAGCTCGGGCATGTTAGCAGAGCTGAAGCTATGTCTGCTCTTTCTTTGCTTAAAGCAAACTTTTGATCATTAATTTGCTGAAATGTGCCAAAATCTTTGTTTGCTTTACTTCTCCATATAGACTATGCTGACGCAAAATTAAAGTGTACAAATATTTGCCGAGAGATAATTTCATGTTGGCAAAAGCTCAAAGCTACCTGCGGGCCTTCCAGCATACGGCAGGTCTGTTTTTGTTGGGAGGGGAGCAGAGCTGCTGGTGGTGAGTTGAGGGATTTTAAAGTAAATGCAGAAAGAATAAAAACAGTGAAATGTTGTGAAGGATGACACGGATGAGGGTCTGCGTTGTATTTAATAGGCCTCTTGTGGGGAAAGTGGCAAAAGTTACATTTGCACTGCTACTTCAGTCATTTGAAAGTAAGAAACAAAAATAGTACTAGTAGAAAAAAAAATAAAACAATTATTTCTGCTTTGAATTTGCTTTAAAAACTCATTTTGGGGATAATTTTTGTTTTTTTAAAAAACTTTTTAGGATTGTGGCATAGACTATATAACAGATAAGCATATTCACTGTGATGTCACCCACATCATGTTGTTTGACATATTTTGAAGCTTCCTTGTTACCATTTTGGGGTTTTTTTAAACCAGAAGTTAACACATTTCATTGAGATGGTGGAATTATGCTTAATAGCTGAGCTAGCGGTAATATTTATGTAATATAGTTGGTAATAATATTTGACAGATAGAAGCTTCTAAATGATGGATGGATCCAAAGGTTTGATTTGGCAGATTTTTTGCTGGATGTCCAGATGTGCTTCCTCCCAGGGATTTGTGTGTCTTCCTGGTTACAAACCAGGGATCTTTCACACATTAGGTGAATGTGTTAACCGCTATATTAAAATTAAGCCAGCCCCACACAGTTACATTTAACTCGCTGGGCCCACGTTCTCATTTTAAGCTTGACAAAGTTTTATAGATAAAGGTGAATGGCTTGGACGTGAATCGAGCTGCAGTTTAGAGAACGCCTCGAAGAGAACCAGTGGCGACTCCTGGGCCTGGCAGATCCTCATATACTAAATACAAGTGAAGAAGTTAAAGAATTGACAAGGGGAGGGAGGGTCGGGCATGTAAACAAGAATGAACAGCTTGCAGAACTGGGGGAACCTATATAGATGAGAACCGGAAGGATCTGTTTTTGGAGGCGTGGTCCCGCTCCTGAAATTCAGATACTTTATCTCCAATTGAGCTTTACCAGCATCCAGAGTTATATGCAGTTTTGATATTTCTGTGTCGGATTCATTTTTGGATGCTGAATCTTATCAGCATATGACGCTGTTTTCACAGTCATCTCTCCTCGTACTTGTAGTAACCATTCTTCAAAATCATGTGTCTAAGGAAAGCCATTAATTTCTACCGTCATGGTTCTCCCTCCCCATCAAGAAATCCAACCTTCACCTTCCTGTATACGATGGCGGATGCATGTTCATTGTATTTGAACGGTCATGTGACTAATTCGTTTACCCACGATGTGTGCGGAGGTGATGTGTGGAAAAACAAACTGAGAGGCAGCAACTATAGTCCCCTGTCACTGCTGACACATGATGCATTCAGGCACAGTTGTGTCTGTTGGTCAGTGTTCACAACTACATGCACTATAGTCACACATCTGAAAAAAGGCTGTGCAGAAATCTGATGTCACATCACAAACCTTTGTTATTCTGTGCTTGATCACTGACCGATTTTAAAAGATGGGCAGAAGAAGGATATAACTCGTAATTTTTTTTTCTATTATTTCGCCAAATATCAACGAATATCAAAGAATTGTGGCTCTTTTTTTGCCATAAAGTGTTAAGAGATGTTGGCATAACTGCAATTCCTTGACTGCAATGGTCTGCTAACTTCTTGTAGTTTGGAATCCAGCTCTGAGTATGTTAAATTCTTCACTAAAGTTTGCTGGTTAAACAAAAAGACAAATCATTCCACACCCACGCAGTGCTAACAGTCAAAGCCTCTTTCTGTTCTCAGCCAGTAATCCAGTTAGTTGTTGGACCACAGTGTGTGGTGGACTGATTCTACCTAATACCCACCTATCTAGTTAGCCAGATTCTCTGTCCTATTGTTCCAGGTCTTAAAATCCTCTCTGAGAAAGCCTGTTACACTTCAAATGTTATCCTAAAGGCTCGCATGAAACCGACAGTTTGGCATGAAGCAGGCGCCATTTTCAGAATCCCTATGTAATTATCTTCAAGGTGAGACAAGAAGCAAAACTTAGTTTGAATGTCAGGGTTAGTCGGTCCATCTTTTCTTTCAGCGCTTTGAATAAACTTGTACTGCTAATCTAGGATGTGCACGATTAACAGTGTGGGGAGTTTTTAACCATCTTTGCTTCGTGTCTGCAGATTCCACCGAGAGCTGACGAGGGGAGCCTCCTCTGACTGGACTGTTACCACTGTTTGGCACTGGCACTGGAGACTGACTGAATAGTCTGACTCAGCTTTGCTCAGATTTGTCATTTATTTACTTTCCTATGGAAAGCAACCTCCAAAGTGAGAAATGGTACAGATAGTTTTCTATTTGGATCACATTAAATGGAACCTGCATGCTGGAGCTGTGCAGACACTGTGTACTAGTTGATGGTTTTGCTTCGATGCCCCTAAAGCCTTACATGTCAGACTAGAAGTAGTGCTACTGTCTCTAGTCTGATTCACCTGTCGACCAACGTCAGGTGTTTTCAAATGAGATTCAGTATGTGGGTCACCATTACTCTTCTAATGGTCTGTGGACTGTTTCATTGTGTTCTCCTGCTTCGTGCTTCTTTTTTTCCAGACCTTTCAACTACATCTTTTACCAAGTTGAGTTTGGTCATTGTGTTATAGTTGAAACCACGATACCTTTTGTCACGGTCCAAAAGTTATTTTCATTATATCTGAAAAATAAACTAGAAATTATGACGGAGACACTCAAGGTATTTTTTTTCTAGAAACTGACAAGTGATATTGATCCAATTGGTTACTGATTACCAGTATGTTCTATCTATAAACTACATCACCAGTTTCTGCCCTTTCCCTATTGATTAACACAGAAAATCTACCATGTCTGACCTCAATATCGGGACCCAACAGATTCCGTTTGTTCTACACCACAAGTGTCAAACTCTAGTTGTGAGGGCCGATGTCATGAAACTTGTAAACGTGTCCCTGCTGCGACACACCTGAATAAAATTAGTCGGTTATTAGCAAGACTATAGAACCTGACTGCATGCTGAGGTGGCAATTCAGCCATTTGATTCGTGTTACAGCAGCTCATCAGTGAATGAACATGGTGCAATAAAAGTAGTACATTTTCCCCAAACACTTACATTAAGTTAGATTAATTTAAAACTCTTGAGTAGGGTTAGGGGTTGCCACCTCAGCATGCAGTCGAGTTCTATAGAGTCTTGCTAATGAACTACTAATTTTATTCAGGTGTGTTGCAGCAGGGACACATTTACAAGTTTCATGACATCGGCCCTCGAGGACTGGAGTTTGACACCCCTGCTCTACACCAATGGTTGCCTCTGCAGTCTCTGGTCCCCACATTAAAAAAGCCTTGAAGAAAACCTAAGGGCTAATGCTCCTTACTGTCTGCCTCATATATGCTGCAAGTAATCCCCGCGAGCAAAAAGCTCAGGTTACACACTGCTGTTCAGTTTTGCATTTCTTTTTCCATTTCTTGCTTGCAGCTTCATCAGCAACTAGTAGAACAACACATTCAACCCCACCTGTTAGAGGTTAAACTGTGGTTAAAGTAGGTTTTGAATACTTGTACAGACATGCAGTGCCAAGTTTGTGGAGTACTTGCACTGCAGAATAGTTTCTCCCACAATTGACTACCGGTAATATAAAGTCCAAGAGAAAACTAAATGCAGTTAATATTAGAACTGTATTCTGGTATTCAACCAATACCGGAATTTCTGTTAGTGATAAAAAAGCACGAGGGAAGAAAATCCACTTTCCGTAGCGAGCAGAAAGGGACATATGTTCTAGTAGATGGCTGCCAGCGACGAAGTTGAAGCCAGTTCTTGATGGGCCAAAGAGAGCATAACACAAATCTTGTACAAAATGAAAATAGTTATAATAGTAGAGTTTTGCTCCAAGCAAGAACGACTAATTCTGCTATAAAATTCTCCACCTTAGCTTGTGCTTGTGCCCACAGTCACTGCCAGCAATGTGTCACTTGTCGAAGACGTCACATTTGACAGGCTCGTGAATGTTGCGTGTCATCCAATTCTGTTAAAGCTTGCTGCAGTATTATTAATGTTGACAACATATCTGACAAACAGAGAGGATTCTGTCATTAGCGTCCGCTAATTCATGCATAATGAAACACACTGAGGATTAGTCTAATTTTCCTGCATGGTAATACGCGGGGTCTGCGGAAGTTTGCGTGGGGGGGGGGATTTTTTTTTTTTTTTTTTGTAACTAAAACGAAAACGGAAAATCCCTGTTTTCAAAAATACCCGTATACATGGGAACGTAGCTGGAGACAGTTGGTGACACAAATCTGAACGCTAGACTGTCCAAATTCACCAGCCGCTCACTTCCTCCCTACCCGACCTAATGAGTACCCAACCCACGTAGATCGCAAAGGCCAGGTGTGACAGACCACGGCAGACCCGACGACATTTCCATACTAAACATCTTTATTTACTTTACACACACATATAAACGGTTGCTGTTCAACCCAGTGAGCGGCAGCTCCCCCGCTGCCCGCTCCACATAACACCCAACAACAACAACCCCACAGGACCCAATGCAACTAATAAAGGCGGCGGGCATGATTGCAGATGGCGTGCAGGTGCGTCCGCCCATCCCCGCACGCCACCGCAGGCCACGCCCGCCACACTGTGTAATAGAAATGAGACATTAG
>VUQR01004518.1:2957-19668 GCA_015108515.1 Hemichromis elongatus
AAAAATCTAAAAAAAAAAAAAAAAAAAAAAAATAAAAAAAAAAAAAAAAAAAAAAAAAAAAAAAAATAAAAAAAAAAAAAAAAAAAAAAAAAAAAAAAAAAAAAAGCAGGTGCAAATCTAATAGAGATGCTTTGATTTGTGGCCAATTATGGACATCCTTGTTTGCTTTACCTTTTTGTTAGGGCCCTTTTCCCTCGAAGCTACGTCCGCTATTCTTGGAGGAGAACCAGTAATGTAGCGATCGCACGAGTGAGCAGAAACCTTAAAAGTTATCAAGTTATTCAACACACCCAATTAAACTTGTTCCAATCCTCCAATGCCATTTCCCTCTTAATCGCTGCGTGGCGTACAAGGGGTTGCCCCCAATTAGTTGCCTCATGTGACACCCTGACACGGAAGACGGCTATTGTGATTGTATTTCAGCCTCAATTACGTTGAAAACTGTTCAGGCAGAGGTGAACGGTCTCCCCGGGTCTTTTATCTGCCTTTCTTTGTCCGTCTTCTTTCGTTTGATTGTTCCAGGGTGTCGAAGGGTAGTCCATCATGTTTAGAACTGAACGGCTCATAAGCTGTAACAATCGTGTCCGTGTTTTGTAATCACGCCGTTCTGAACACATAAAGAAGCTTTTTTAACAACTGCGTTTTTAAAATGTATTAAATACGGCTGGATTTTTTTTAGCAAAATATGTCTAGCATGATGTTAATGTTCCACGAATTTAATTTACGAATGTCTGAAATATATTTTTGGGGACACAAATGTGCAGCAATTTTAGTTAAATTCATTTAAAACTTTTTTTTTTTACATGATTGCCTGATTGGACTTTGAGGTCATTTTAGTTATGTTGGGAGTAAATGGTTATAAAAAGTCATTTAATAGCAGATAATTTAAGGCCACAACCTTAATGGTTTTCCATCTAAGTTTTATGCCATAGCCAGTACATCATGAAAAATATTCAGTAGCATTAAACTGCTGATTAGTCCTTTTAGAAAGGATGAAGGTAATAATTATGGTTGTTACACTGTAGAAACATCATGATTTCAAAAAGGTGAAATGCACATTTTTTTCTCAGTCAGTGCACATAATTAAGAAATGTGCTTGCAAAGTAAGAACATTTACCTCATGTTTGTATGTTTGTTAAAGTTAAAGTTAACAGAAGTTTGTTAATAGGAAGAAGAAGGAACACATGAGGAAAAAATTGCGCAGGGCTAAAACTGAATTACTGTTGTCACGATTCTTGCGTTGTCCCAGGGTTTTGTGTTTTGTCTCTTGTTTGTTTTTAGATGGTCTCTGTTTAGTGGCTTCATGGTGGCTTTATTCTTATTTTAGCTTATTGTTTCCTATCTTACCGGGGTTGATACATTTTTGTGTCCCATTTGTCAAAATGACTATGTTGTTGGGGCCTTTTGCCCCCGTAGGGGTCTCCAAGTAGAAATTGATTCTGGGTGAGGGACCAGATGAAGAGTGATCCAAAAAGTGGTTTCTGTCTGTCATGGTGGTAATCCCTGAACTGGATGTTGGACTGAAGAGAGAAGAGCTTGTCAGCTGACAGGTACAGGCAGGCAGAGTGGTGTGCAGTTCTGGCAGTAGCTGAAGCAAAAATTCAGGTGTGGGAGCAGTTAGGTAACAAGACTTTTGGTTTCTCTGGAAGCAATTGAAGTTGAAGAAGTGAAGCAGTTGAAGAATGAATGTTTTGAGTATCTCCTCAATCCTACTGGCATGCCTTCCAAAGGGAGGAAGCAGAGTCTAGGATCAGCTCTGTCTGATGACTCTGACTCACCCATCAATGGGGATGAGGATACTGAAATAGATAAACAACTCCTTTGTGGCAGGGTGCACAGGGTGGATGAGATCCACTCTGAGTTCCTTAAGGCCCCCGATGTTGTGGGGCTATCTTAGTTGACAGTTCTTTACATTGTTGCATGGAGATTTAGATACCTGCTACTCTTCAACATTGAAAGGGGGTAATTGTGATGGTTCAGGCATCTCACTAAGTTTTCTTCTGGGGACTTCCTGGATGAGGTGTTCTGGGCATGTCCGACTGGGAAGAGGCCCTGCAGTAGACCAAGGACATGCCAGAGAGATTACATCTCTTGCCTGCTCTTGGTATACCTCAGTGTTAACTTGGATGAGCTGGAGCATGCGGCTGTGGAGAGGGACGCCAGTGCTTTTCTTCTTAGGGTGTTCTTCATGACCTGGACCTAGAAAGGTGGCACAAAAATAATGGATATCTGAATAGATGGATTGTTTATTGTTAGGTTTTGATTATCATGTATCCATATTCTGTTTTAATTTAGTAGTTATTCGTCTCTTCTGTCTTCTATTTATTTTTACTTCCCCTTTTGCATGAACTTGGTTCAGCTGTGTTTTGTTACCCTCATGTTTCAGTTTTCCTTATTGCCACTTGTGAATAAATAGTCCTTCCCCTCACTCTTTGTGTGTCTGTTTACCTTCCATGTGTGTTCTTTGTGTTTTCCTGAACCTGGATTTTATTGCTAGATTTGGTATATAATCAATGTTTGTTTCTGTTTTCTCAGTTTATATCTATCTATCTATCTATCTATCTATCTATCTATCTATCTATCTATCTATCTATCTATCTATCTATCTATCTATCTATCTATCTATCTATCTATCTATATATATGACTGTATACTACTGATTTTATTATATGGTTTAATACAATACAAGTATAACAGTAGAACAGACATTGAAAATACTTTAGTGCAATAGCGCTTATTAATTGTGCTGTCAAACAAACCCTACAGTTACAATATCCAAGTCACTGTGAGTAATTACATACACAATCTCAAGACGATTCCCTCAGTGCAACATAACATTGTACTGGAAATTAACAATGTCTGCACATTGTTATGAAAAAATTGATTTAACAAGCTAGTAAGAAAGGTAAAGCTAAAGAATTCATCCATCTTCTTGGAAGTGTATCATGGCTTGGTACAATATACAGTCTAGCTCACTAGTTAGCTTAGTGAGATCCAAATTTACATAATATATACAAATGAAAACAGAAATGATCAGCAATATAATTACACAAGCTGAACAAAAATCAAACTATTTAAAAATTGTCTAACATAATTTAAATGTGGACTTTTCTTTTGCTATGCTATTCTATTTCTTTTTTAAAAACTCTTCATGGTCCAGTTCTCAGATGCCATGTCTTTAATTCCTCTCATGTGTAAAACTGGTTGAATCCTAATTTTCTCAGCAGACTAAATGTGTGAATATTCACACAGTGTAACTGCAATGTAACCAGGATGTCCATAACAGAACGTTTCAGTTTCTTGTTGTGCTATGAGGCTTCTGTGTAGCCATAATATCATTGGCAAATAGTTTATAAACTTATGCTGTACAGGAATTGTTATTGAAGTCAGTGTATGGTTTCATCGTGTTTGCATGTTCATATAAACACGTAAGTGTACCAGTTGTCAATAAAAGGAAACCATAGCTGCTTCCGACTATTAGGTGCAGAGCCCTTGTAGCCTAGAGTAGCCTGCGGCTCTCAGAAATAAATTATCAAAAGGTACCAGTCTCCTGTGTTTCCCCAGGATCCAGGTGTTTTTAATTGGATTTCTTTGACAAGATTATTGCCTGCTCTCAGGCCAAACTTGGATACTGTGTATTTTAACAAGTGTGCCTATATAGCCCCTTTAATCATGAGCAAACTTCACAAAGAACTTTCACTTGATTAAAAATTACAGTGTGACCAAATGTTGACCCTACACCCACCCAACCAGTGTTGCAATTTGATGTAATCCTCCGTATAGTCTAGTGTGACTTCAATAAGTTTTACATTGTTAATCATATACATGTATATCTTTATTTAATACCGCAATATGGAAGAAAATAGAGACGTGCCACGGCTGAATATATCCAGAGTCAATTTGTAGAAGTAGCTTTACCAGGGGATGAACTGAAGTCCCCAATGTATAGTCTCTTATAAAAGCATTTATTCCCATGGACGCAGTCCTCCAAGGTATTCTGACCTTCTTAAATGAAGCTGAATTTAAGAAGAGCGTGTACTAAAGCCAGCGAGTTATACCAGCCAACCATATAATCCCTTAGAAAAAGGCTCTTTAAAAATCCTATTATAATGGGAGAGTAGGTTCAAACCTGGTCAAAGCAATTAGTCAGAGGAAATGAGCAACATTAAATTGGTACAAAAAATGTTAAAGACAAAGAATAGGATCTTATCAACGCCAATGTTTTATTGTTTTGTAAAATTTTAATTAATAGCTACTTGGTGCTTCATTACATAAGTTATTGCAAGATAGTTAATATCTAAATTTTTTTTTGTAATTTTTCAACCTGTGTGGCTTAATGGAAAAATGTCACCTGAAATGAATGCGTTTGAATTATTGGAAGGTAAGTCAGTGAGTAGAGGCCCAGTGATTCAGTAAAGCTCAATTAGAACGATTTACAGCATTTTTACTGCAGTGAAATCCAGTCAGTTGTAATGTTGATTTAACATCCATAAAGTTAATTTAACCAGTTTCAATAGCCAGGCAAATATAAATATCAAGAAATGTAAAATGTTCATATAAAATATATATACAAAATTTAAAAATCAATAAGAATGGTAAACCCATGAGATATGATCTTTGTCCACTATAGTAGTTTACAATAAGTGCTGTCTCTGATAGTATTCTTTCATGTTACTGCTGAGAGGCTTTGCAGCAGAGTGAGAGCAAAGTATAAAGTGAGATATAAGCTACTTTTCTCAAGGCTCAGCCGGCAAATTTTAACAAGGTGCAGGACTTTGAAGTTGGGACATCAGGTGGGAGTTTATTAAGAGACAACTTCTATATCGACTTTGTCATGCTCTGCATGCTGTGTCTCATCTGTCTTTGTCTTGCCACTTGTTATATAGCCAGCTAAAAATGGGTTCTGGTGTTGCTGGCACTATTATAAAGCCATATGTGTTTTTAGAATGCCACATGCTAAAATCTGAGTAGTAGCAAAGGTGAAAACTTCATAACTGAGAATAAGTTTCACTCAAGTCAGAGCTGTTCAAGTAAGTGGAAGTTATATTACTGCAATGGGAATATTCGTGTTGGCCGATCAGTCAGTCTGCTACTTTGGTCTGGGCAGAACTGTAATAACTGTAAATAAAAATAAATAAATATTGGATGGGTTGGTGTAATATGTTGTAAGGTGTTCATGCTCCCCAGAAGTTGAACCACTTGACTTTGATCAAAACCCTTATTGATATTTATAGTTGTTGTGTATTCATGTTTGGGAACTACAGGATTAAGTAGACATATTTATGCCTACAAACATGGAAAAATACAGAAAGCTTATTGAAATAGCCTGCTAATTTAACTTGCAAAGAAAGGAAAGATGTTTGAAAGAATTGATGTCCTTGCCAAATATTGGGTCGCTATTGTTGCCCCTGCTGAGCCCATGGAGACTGCTTTAGACGGCTGGGTCGTTAAAAAACAATTGGTGCCTTAGCCAGGGATGTGCTTGGTTTATTTTACAAGAAACAGATACAAACATAGCTATTCAATGTAAATTTTGTCATTTTGTTTATTATGTTTTTTTCATTTCGAGCTTAAAATATGTGCACTGTATACAGCATACATATGCAAGACACTGTAGTTATTATTTATGCAAGATATGATTAAATGTTGTTTTCCGGTGATGTTTTTCTCTTTAATGCAAGGATTTCTCCCTTCTATGTTATTTAGATGGATATACATTTCTATAATTTTTTTTTTTTTTTTACTGGGAGAGATTTAAATCACTTTATAATTATTCAAGAAAAAAAAGTTTCAGTTATTTCTAATGGAAATATATAAACACTGTTATAACCCAAACGAACCAAAATTCACTGAACAAAGTCTAGAAGAGTATTTTGATGTTTTTCTCCAATATTGGCTTCTTATTATTGGCTTCCTGTTCAATCCAGGGTGGAATTTAAAATCATTCTTCTTGTATAAAAGATCTTGATGCCCCATCTTATCTTAAAGACCACATGGTGACAGACCCCCATTCTACTTTTAAGATCAGGCTTAAAATGTTTTAAGCTGGATCAGTTGACCCTGAATCATCTTAAAATGTTGCAATAGGTTTAGGCTGCTTGGGACTTCCCCATGAGTGTTTCTTCTTCATTCACCTGTTTCACTCTGTATGTGTTTATAGACCACTCTGCACTCGATTGTTACTTATTATTAATCTCTGTCTCTCTTCCAAAGAATCTCTTTGAACTGTTTTCCTCCCCTAACCCCCAACCGGTTAGATTGGTGCCCCATAGTGTTTCTTCCGGAGGTTTTTTCGTGTTAAAAGGGAGCTTTTCCTTCCAACTGTCGCTATTTACTTGCTCATAGGGGGGTTTTTGTGATTGTTGGGATTTTCTCTGTATTATTTTACCTTACAATATAAATGCCTTGAGTTAACTGTTGTTCTAGTTTGGCACTACATAAATAAAATGTAAATGTAAACTAAATTGAATTATTTCAGTGAGAAAAATCAAACATGAACAAACAGAATGCAGTCTTTAATATTCATAGAGGCAGGATTTAGCTATTATTTTAAAAAGAAAGAAATTAGTATAACTAGCGCTGCACTTGATACATAAATTTTCTTCTCAGTAAATTTAATTTCCGTTATTCTTGGCACTTAACTCACTATAACATTGAAACAGTATGCATAATTCATATTGGAGTAAAATGTTTAATATAGCACGGCAAGTACACTCCCCGCTGATGTTGTAGCATTTGCCCCCATGAAACATAACAGTCATTAGAGCCACAGGAATTGTAATTCATCTCTCCGTCCGCACAAATCAGATTTAGAGGTCAGAATCAATTATGCTCCTTTATTAGCAGTTAAATGAGTCTCCTTAGGGTCCAGCTGGTTTTGAGAAAGTACTCATACTTTTTTTATACCCAGATCGTGTGATCCACAACCAGACAGAAGCCTTTCGTTCAGAAATACAGAGTGTAATACAGTGTTTTTTCTTTCTTTCTTTTTTTTTCTCTCTTTTTAGGGCTCCATCAGCTTTGTTACATTTAATTATCAGCACTCTGAGATGATTGACTAGAGCAATAGCATAAAGGTTTCCTTGTCTAATTATGATACTCTAATTTAGTGATGATTACGTCAAGGAAAATGTGTACAGTAGAAATTGCTTTGCTAGATGTGACAAAGACAAGTTAAGGCAGGACCGCAGTTGGGAAAAGAAGATTGATATTTCCATGTGGAGTCATTTTAGCATGTTTCCCCCCATTAGACTTAATCTATATTTTATATTTATGAATATATATGAATACATAATTGTTTTATGAATATTTACTGCTAAAAAGACAGACAGTGAAAGTGGACAGTAGATCCTCGTTTTCGTCACATAAAACTCACTCAAAACTCAAACTCAAGCCAGGGGCAGCACAAACGTGATCCCTTTAAACTAGTATCCTTATTTTTCTCTGAGTTATTAATTTTGTGACTAGTTAGCTAACATAAACTAACATGTCGTATTTACAATCAACCAACCACATGAAATCATGTTCCATACAGACAGATGGTGGCACTACACTCAAAACTTAAATTTTAAGCACTTATTTCCTAAATCCAGCTTCACAGACACTGTTACATCCATGGCAGGTTTTGAGAGCAGGACTCCATGATGTAAATCAGTGTTTATATGTGTAGTATTTCATGTCCTTTTAAAGTCTTTCGGTACACAACACAGAGTGTGTGGTAGATACAAACGTATTTGCAAGTGACAGGGTATACATTAAAATATTGATTTTGTCTGTCAAAGGTGTAGAGCAGTAGCTTACCTGAAACCTGTGTGTAACAGCTGACCTATATGATGGCAGAACAAGAAAAGGAAAGCTTACTTGCTGTGAGATTTTGACCCACATGCATATTAATGCACATACTTGTTTTGACTGTTTTTCTCTTGGATGCTCTGTGAGGCTGCCTTTGTGCAGCATAGAGGCTCCACTGTGCAAAAACCCGAAACGCTACAAACTCACTGGCTAGCTGTAAAAAACCCAACTTGGCTGCCAGTAATAACATGTAATAACCTCTCATGCTTCACATTCAGTTCTGTTACGTTTTGCTCTCTTTCTTCAAAAATACTGGTATTATTGAGGACTCACTGAGGAGTTATAGGAGACAGCCAAAGCTTTGGCACTGCGCTCGCAGCTTTGAGCTGTCCATCTGTGCCAGTTACGCGCTCATTCTGATAATATCACCTCCTGGCATTCCAAATTGATTAATGCTGCTAGCAAACATTATCACAGCCACATCGTTAAATTTAGCACAATTTCCAGTTAATTGTGTGCTGCAGACCTTAGCAAATTAAGTTTGTGTGTTAATTTAAATACTCTCCTAAAATTTGCACCCTGAAAGGCAAAGGTCCAAATATATATGCAATAAGGCTAGCCACAAAAGCACTTTTGTTCATACCTTTCAGTTGTAAAAGTGACCTTGTGCCTCTTTAGTAAATCCTGACACTATCTTTTTAGCATAAAAAAAACAGTGAGCGTGGCTCCAGGTCTCACACGCTATGCAAACTTGATCGGCCAGTTAAACAATACACAAGATGATCTGCCAAACAAAATGAAATGTGTTTTACAGAGAATATAATTGGGACTCATTTTGAACATTTCAGGAACTGGTCCTGTCTTAAAATTGGAAATTTGTTTTTGCTCCCATAAAATTAGCTGAGAATAACATTCCACTGAATGCCTCCAACAGGTTTGCCATTTAACTCAGCCAACTGACTCAGCGTGTCATGATCTTTTGTAAGTGAAAGAATCATTGTTTTTTTGTGGCAACTTGAACTGTGGGGGTTGGCGACAAGTCAATGAAGCTACTCGTTTTTGACATTTGCCGTACAAAGCTCTTCTGTGTCAATACCAGTAAGTCGAGGGCTGTCATAAAGAGGAAATGTTGACTTATGAGGAATGTCAATGAGCCAGCAGGAACCCAAACTTCTACCTGTTCCTGTGTGAGTGGTGGATATTTTCCAAAGAGCAGGCTGATCTTTGTTTCCCGTTCGGCCTTGCAGGTCACAAATCCCCATGCAGAAACACGGGAGCTTTGGAGCGTCAGTGCATGGTCAACATCCATGACAAATCGCCTGTCAGATGGGTTCTCATTCCACCTGCTAAACATGGAAGGGAAAACATTATCTTCGAGGCAAGATCTAGCTTTTTAAGAAACCAACATCTGTATACAGTAGACTCCAAAGCCAGACACAGAAAGCAAGAGAGAGAGCAAAAAGAGGTCTAGACTATTTTGCTCCAATGAGAAATTATTAGAAACCTTACTATGATTGCCACTAAGACAATGTCTTTGTTTACCAGTGTCTTTATATTAAAAAATATTATCTCATGAGAAAAATATTGTCTACCAGACTGTAATGAGCATAACAAACACTTTCTGAAGCTTGTGTAACAAATGCTAGCGATGAGTAAAACTAGTGTGGATCAAATGAAACCCATCCAGTTGGTAATAGTATGACCAGTAATAGATGCAAACTGTGAATCAACACCATCTGGCCATAATTCTGCTTGTATTGTATGTTACTGATGTGTTTTCAGGAAATCTTGTTGAGCAAAAAAGCCTTAATGTAATCATTTTCAACACTAACGTCACTCATCATTTCCAGAATGTGTTCAGTAACGTTTTACCTTGAGTTCGTGAGTCGATCTTAAAAGTACATGCGGGTGTTGCATTTAAAAGAAAGAAAAGCATGTATTCATGTGAAAGTACAACCTTACTTCTTCCATAGGAATTAAAAGGCTAAGTGATCAAGAGCAGGCGTGACCATTTCTATAAAAGCAGAAGCTTTAGTAGTTTACCAATCTGGAGCATTCAGGTCTGCGGTAAAACAATGGAGCTAGCTTCCCAGGAGTGGGCATCCCAGTGGATTCACCATGCGGTGCTCAGAAAAAGTGTCAAAAACTACATCTCAGTCTCTACAGGCCTCAGCATGTTAAATGTTAAAGCTCATGACAGTACAGACACCACTATATCTCACCTGGTTAAGCTGGTGAGTCATATCCCAAAGGCCACCTCGGGGGTCCTGGGTTTGAGTCTGCCCCAGACCATTTCCTGTATGTCATTCCCTCCTGCTGTTTCAGTGCTTTCCTATCTACTCTGTTCTGTCCTGTTAAAGGCTTAGAATACCAGAAGTAAATCTTAAATCTTCTCTAAAAAAAGAACATAGCAGCTCAGCTTAGGTTTGTAAAGGTGCGTCTGAACAAACTGTAGGACCTCTGGAACAATGTCTTTGGGTTGGATGGGCATGCTCTTGTTTACCATATTTTTCAAAAACCAAACACTGCAAATCAGATCAACCACCTCATACCAACTTTCAAGCATGGGGAGGAGCAAAACTACCACAGAACAGCTGAATAATCAGAGTGTTGCAGTCCAAGCCTTAACCTGAGTGAAACACTGTGGCAGGACCTTAAGAGAGCATTATGTAAATGAATGCATGCAAAGTAAAGCATCAAAATTCATGATCAAAATTCATTCAGAATGTAAGAAGCCAATTGTGTTTTTCCCTCAACTCTTCTTCTCATCTTTTTACCTATTTTGTCCCCCATTTTTCCTTCCTCTGTTTCTTCCTTCCTGTCAATTCTGATATTGCGATATTACACATGCACTTGAGAATAATAATAGAAATGAATTAATAAGGAAAATATCTGTAGAGTTCATTTTGGAGATGCAAATGCACAACAGTACATTCAGATCCTGATTCTTATTGCAAGGGCTGCCAGACATGACAGGCATTAAAAATGTGAGAAGCTGAGAGTCATACAGAAAATTGTTACTTCAAATAATTGCTGCTAATGGTTGTTCTACAAGCTGCTGAATCATGGCGTTATCTTAGTTTTTCACAGTGTTGCACACAGACCCACAAACACTCGCTTTTTCACGTGACTGTAAAATACAGTGGAGTCCGTTTTGAAATGTGTTATTAATGTTACAGATTGCCAGAGGTACATATATGTTAATGGCAAAGTGTTCAGTATAGAAAAAAAAGTTATTAAGAGAATCTCATTAATCGGGAGAGACAATGTGTCTCCATGCCTGTATCCATTTCACCGTATGTGTGTGCAAGGACCGGGGCTAACCAGCAGAGGAGGCAGAGATGAAGTGAATGTAATATTACATGAGATGATGACAACTGCTTCCATTACTGTCAACGCAGTAAACCTTCACAGTGTTTTAGTAGGTAGGTAAACTAGTGCTGGCCAGAGCAGTAGCAGGCTACAACAGCATCTGTTTCAAATGAACAACCAATTAAAGAACAGAGAGAGAGGGAAGAAGAGAAGAGAAGACACCAGAGTAAGTGCTGTCATCAGTAGATGCCCAGAAAAAGCGCTGACTGGGAAAAGTTGACAAAGGTGAATACTTTACAACTGTCTCCTTGTTTTAGTTTTTGATCTGGCCTGAAGTTTTTGTAACCTGTGAACTATTACCTCTCTGCACCACATGGTTAAATAAAAAAACAAAAACGAACAAAAAACCCCCACTCGAATCACTACAAGCAACTTGATATCAAATAAGCCAAGTTATGAAATGAACACAAAAATAGGCAGAAATGCATTTTTTTTCTTGAAAAGAGAGACTGTAATCCTATCCTTTCCTTTGTAGTCCTTACTACCTGATCAGCATTAGAGATCTGTAATTATGGCATTTTTTAGTACAAGTTCAGTTATCTCTTCTGTTAATACTAGAACAAACACCAAAATGTGAACATTATGTTGTTTGCAAATGTGCAAATAATGGAATCGCTTTAGTTTTTCCTAGAGTTTGTGCAGTACTACATTTGATGAATGCAACAAAGGCACAGTCTTGTTGATGGTGAAGAACTAAAAAACTTTCAGAGATAAAAAATGAGGCCTACGCCAGTGTGACAAAAACTGCAGTTCCTCTAGTGGCCACTTGAGGACGCCTCATAAAGCAAGGCAATCCCAGCAGACTCTAGTGTTAAATGGCACATTCATTAAAAAGCATATTTATAGCCTGGTACTAAAATCGGTTCATCATTTTCGTATGATGTATTGTGTGCTGGGCAGCGGCCAGGAGGGGAGGCCCTGGCCTCTCCCTTAGAGATAGGGTGAGAAGTTTGGCCATCCGGGAGGGTCTCAGAGTAGAGCCGCTGCTCCTCCACATCGAAAGGAGCCAGTTGAGGTGGTTCGGTCATCTGACAAGGATGCCTCGAGGGCGCCTGCTGGGTGAGGTGTTCCGGGCATGTCCCACCGGGAGGAGGCCCCGGGGCAGACCCAGGACACGCTGGAGAGATTATATCTCTCGGCTGGCCTGGGAACGCCTTGTTCCCCTGGACAAGCTAGAGGAGGGGAGTGGCTGGAGAGAGGGATGTCTGGGCTTCTCTGCTTAGGCTGCTGCGGATAAAGCAGAAGAAGATGGATGGATGGATTTTTGTATGATCAAATTATCGACAACTAGATGGACAGTTTCTTGACTTGTCACAGCAGCATGTATACCAGGTTAAAGATGGGGGTTTATTCAGTGTACACAAGGTTAACTGACAACTTTATTTGATGTCACCAAATGACAAAGTCCCAGCTTTGATATCTCATCTGGCATTGCCAAACTGTATTTGAAACCAATGATAATTTGTTTTGTGAGCAAACTCAGTCTACTTTAAAATGTCAAACTTAGAATTAGACATAAGCAGGAAAATAATTAAACGATTTCAGTTTGAACATCCTTTCCAATGGCCTGCTGTGATTGGACCTTTTGTGTGAACAGGGCTGAAAGCAAATAGCTCAAGCGGAAATTAATCAACGTCCCATAAATCTTCGCTAAAAATTGTGAAAAGGCAATTTAGCCAGTTGAGATCAACTGTCATCTTTCTGATATGTTTTTTTTTCTTTTCGTTTTTTCATAAAGGAGCGCTTTAAATGTCAGTATTAGTGCAGCCAAGTACTCGGTGTATACTGATAAGAAAACAGGACTTTAATATCCGCAACGAAATGAAACGCAGATTGAGGAGACTGGCTGTTGTGGTGATTGTTTCGGCAGCTCCTGCTTGAAAGCTTCCTCCAAATAGCAACAATTGATAATAGATAGAGTCTGACAAAGTGTAGGAAGTTGCTTCCTCACAATCTGGATTTCAGTCAAACATGGTCCATGCTGTGACAACTGTGTTAAAGTCACTGGGTGAAATAAATTGCCTCCTCCAGAGACAGATTGCTAACTGTTAAATTTAGAACACATCACCACCCAGTCATCGCCTCCCTGTAGTGCAGCCAAAAAGCATGTCGTAATTTGTGATCACCTTAACTTTCCAGGAGCTGCAAGAGCAATTATCCTTTCTTACTTGAACTTTTTAGGGAAGCTTTATACATTTGTGTTGTACTTATGGCTTCATTTCGACTACAACATTTTAGTTTTTAGGCATTTTTTTTTATTTGCTGCCAGGAATTTGCTGTATCAGTTGTTGGTCTTGGTGTTTGCTGCAGTTGCAGATTGACAAAGCTGCTTCATATTTAGAATTTTTGTTGGCTGTCTATCCTTATGTAATATGTGAGAATGCTGTGTGTAAGAGGCAAATTGGGCCTTGTATTAGCATCGTTATTTTAGTGATATTGGATTTATTTTGATCGTTTGCTCAGGGAGTTTCCAAGAAAAATATATCAGCTGATGTGGTAAAAATTTACAAAAAGGATTTATTCTGTTTGTCTTTTAAAGACAAGCGATGATGTACAGTTGGTACACTACTTACATGTCTGTGTATCCATTTATTGGGCAAGGAGCCTCCCCATGGCTTATTACAAGGTTGTAGAATCACTTGCATTTCTCACAACTAATCAGCAAATACCAGTTTATGTGACAGATAGTGACATTATTGCATCTGACCAGTCAGTAATGGCCTGCAGCATGTTGGAACTTCCCTGTTCTACCAGAATTTGAGAAATTAGGTTTTTCACTCCAACCCACTCCCACGCTTGTGGTCATAACAACAAAACTAACAGTGGTAACATGATGAAACCCAGTGTTATTAGTTCAATAGTTGTTTCAGAAATTGAGATAGGTGATGTTTGTGTTGGATTTTTAGAAATTACTGATTTTTTTTTTTTTTGGGATGTTACAGCAGTTTCTCAAGTACTGTGAAACAGTGACTGGACAGGGCTGCACTTTAGTATGTGTGTTATATTTGTAAAGATTTTTAGAGTGAGGAAAAATGTTAATTAATAAATATTACATTATATGTGTTAATCATATAGTTTTTAGAAAACTGGCTTTTTGGAAAAATGTATAAAATGTGAGGAATCATATATGGAAATTTAACCTTGCTTTTGCACCATAAAGAATAAACATTTTGGAAAAAGCCACAAGTAAAAAAAAAGTCTTGTAATATGCTCCCATAACACTGAAATTTTTAATTTCCATGTATGCTCCTTGTAATAGGTTAAGGTAGAATCTGCTAATATATTGGCCTGTTGAGGCATGTATAATTCTAGATTCTGTATTATGGGTGCATTATGAACAGAATAACATAAACATAAACACTCTGAAGGGTCAGGGAATGTTTGGCAACGATGCACCGCCTTTACCACATCCAATCGATATTTCAGTGGGAGCTTGTTGGGATGGATGAAAGCACATTATGCACAAAAAATTTCTCTTTAAGAAAGCTGCTGTAGTGCTCAACATTTCTTAACACTTGGTTTGACTCTAAAAACAGAAAAGTAACTTCTAGTTCCTGTTTGGGTCCTGACTTCAATTCCTGGAGGTATCTGCTCAAAACAGCCAACAAGCTAACTTTTCCAAGCATCAGTTCACTGATTCGAAAACCTTCCCAAACAAAACCACAATGATGTCCCTACTCCATTCTTTTAACCTCCCTTCTGTTTGTCTTGGCTGACATCCACACAGCCATCTGAGCCACCAGCTCATGGAGACCAAGGCTGACTCCCTCTGCATGTTGCCCAGGGTGGTTGTCTGCCATCCATGCTGACATGCACAGCACAGGCCAGCTCTAAAGGGTGGATGAATAATGGATGACTTAGATGTCGTCCATTATCTTTTTCATCTCGCCAACCAATGTGTATGGAGCTGTCTCTCTCTCTCTCTCTTTTGTCTTCAACTCCCCCATTGAGAACCAGTGTTTCCAAGGATACGTTCACGTAACTCCAATTCAAGGAAGAAATGTTTATGACTTAGCTTTGGAGTTACTGATAAAGATGCAGTGTGTGCATTTGTATTCAGGACAATCCCTGCAACATTTTTTTTTTTTTTATAAACTCTGCAAGCAGCGAGTCTGGTTTCAACTAAAATGAAGATCTTTCTGTTGTGGAAGAAAAAGCCAGTAGCAGTTGCTAAGAAACTGCTGAGGTGTTGGTGTCGGACAGTGATAATTATACTTCTGGAATGTGATCATTTGTGAATAATTTATCCAGCATGTGATGGAGAGACGAGCACGAGGAATGGTGCGTCCCCCATATGTGTCAGAACCAAAGTAAACACAGTGACGAGAAGTCTGCTAATGGAGCCACTTGGAAGACCTCCTGCATAGCCAAATAAAAGAGAGCCTTGCCAGTGAATATAAAATAAATAAGTGTTATTATGATTTTGGCTGGAGGAATCATCAGATGGGGAAAAAATGACATAGCCTACATCAGGACTCAGTGAGAAACAGAGCAGACATTGTAACAGCTTGTTACCGCACAGAATACAATAGCTGTCCCAATTTGCCAAGTTAGCAGTGAATGGCTGCTCCATTTTTGTTTAACAACATTTGAATAGTCTGCCTCCTTCAGTATACACATCATTCAGTTTTACATGACTTGCAATAATCAAGAGAACAAGTTTTTTTTTCTAAATTGTTTTCTCCAGAAAAATGTGAATTGATAAACATTATTTATTGTTTTTTTCCACTGTAGGGTGGTCCTGAGCAGCCGCATCAATCCATTTGCTCTGGCTCACCATGAGTTGGTTTACCTGACCACTTTATAAATCTCCACTAACTTCGTGATAAGCACATTTCTGTTATTATAACATCTCTGCCAACATGGCGCTGGTAACCATGAAAGGCTTTCAGTGTGAAGCAACAAAAGCAGGAAATGCCCTGTTTACAGCAGTAGCAAAAACACAGCTCTAATAAAGGAGGAAGAGAGCAGAGAAAAGTAAAATGTGGGTGATATTCAGCACAGTTTATGTTCATGAAGGGAGCAGACCACAATGATGCTACTGCTGTCACGGTCCTGGGTCCTTTGACCCAGTGTTTTGTGTTTTCATGTTTCTGTTGAGTTTATCTTATAGCTTGTATTCCTTGTCCTTTATTTAATGTTTTTGGTTCTCTGGTTTTGTTCTATCCTTGTGTTAGTGTTCTGTTTGTGTGCCCGTGTGTTCCTTGCCCAGTCAGCTGTACTCCCAGTGTAGTTGTTCCTGTGTTCCTCTGTAGTCGACGTCTCAGGTGTGTTTGTATCTCTCTTGCCCTCTCGCTTTCTCGCCCTCTTGCTCCCTTGCTCCCCTGCTCTCTCACTCCCTGCTCTCGTTCTCTCGTTAGCCCCAATCTCTCCCAGCTGTGTCTCCCTCCTGTTTCCCATTCCCTGATTGTTTCCTCTTGTATTTAAGCCCTGTGTTCTCCTGTGCTCTCTGTCGCGTCGTACCCTCACTTACGTGCCTGTGTGTTTCTGTTTCCAGGTTTGAGTAGTTTCCGGTTTTCTTATGTTCTTTTTCATGGTTTATGTTTGT
>VUQR01004522.1:8636-20556 GCA_015108515.1 Hemichromis elongatus
CTTTTTACACCACTAAAAAAAAAAAAAAAAAAAAAAAAAGTCATTCTAACGGCCAAACTAAAGAAGACTACAGACTAAGAAACTAAAGGACTAAATGGTTGCATTCATGGGATGAATGATTACCACAATTGAAAACACTAACACTTTTGTTTTGTTTTTTTAAAACCACAGCTCAGTACATGGCAACTATCTGGTCAGGGTGACACAAGCAGCATGGCTGTTGTGAAGACATTAGTAAATAAAACACAGAGTAAGACATCATCCTAGGAAGCGAGGAGTCAGACTTTCAGGCAGGAACACATCCCATACAGTGTTATATATATCACATATTATATTGTTAAATGCTGATTCTTCTCACATGTGTTGTGAGTTTATGTTGTGAAATGTGTGGGGTAGTGTGTTGAGGTTACAACACAATATGGCTTTACACTCCATGGTGTACACATAATCTAACAGCCTTATTCAAAATCTGTATGTGTGTAAAAGGGGGTGAGGGGGTGTTGGTATAGCAGTGGCTCTAGAAATTCTCACACCATCTCCCTCTGGTTTGTTATGCTCTTAAAGCTTTCTCTCTCTTCTACAGAGTTCATAGCCATGTGAGCATAGCAATAGTCCTTTACAAGTGTTTGCAGCAGCAGGCATTGTATCAACCTGCCAAGCCAGGCCTTGGAGTTTGGACTTTAAAGCAGACCACATGCTTGCTGCGAGCAGAGCAACAGCATTTTCTCCAAGCTAAACAAATCTATTGTCAGATAATGTCCACCAGGCTACAGGCCCCAAGGATGACTCAACAACACACACACACAGTAATGAGTCCACAGTCATATATTGCAACGTCATATAATCAATCCACTGTGTGATTCATCACTCTAAATGTCATAAGTTTACACAAGCATGCAATCTTGTACATCCCACAAAATGGTTTACCTTCGGGGGAAAAAAATAATCAAGTATTTTAAGAATAAAATAACCAGGTACAAGCCTCTAGAGAGAGTGAATATTAAAACAAGATTTAGTAACTATGTTGCTTTTAATACTGAAACGTTTTTGATACATGGTAAATATTTTTTTGTACCCAGACAAGATTAAAAAGATGAAGGGAAAAAGAATATAGCAGTCAACAACATACACATGCTTCAACGGTCACATGGCATGAAGCCACAGCTCCTTGGCAACTAGACAGTTAATATGCAAACAAGCCTGGCAGCTCTGTACAAGGGGAGTGGCTTCCTTTTAGGACAGATGAGGGAGGGGAAAGGAAGAGGAGGGGAGGGAAGTAGAGAAGGGGAGGGGAGTAACAGAGCTGGTAAAAGGAAGCGGGTGAAAAAAAAAAAATGTGTGCGCATAGAGAAGCAGCGTGGTTGCAGAGGCACAGGTGTCTGTCTCTGAACACTCCATTACTTCCTCATCAAAGGGTCTGTATTAGTGCGCCACTGCTCTCATTTCTTGCCTGAACCGCCACGAGAGTCTCCACTAACTCACCATTAAGAAAATGGAGAGCTCAGAGCTAGCGATGCACTGGCTGTAAATGACAAGATGGCTAGCACCCACGAGGCTCCAGAGCCAAAAGCCAGCTGTTACTCTCATATCCCAAAAATTAATTCCTTAACTAGCTCAAATATAATGACACCAAGTGTCAGAGACAACACTGCGCGGGATGGGAAAAAAAGGCTGCGCTTGAATAGACAATGCACACAGTTCACGTTTAAGAATTAAACTTGAACAGGTAATTGATAAAACACTACTTGTTTTATTTACTTGTTTTTATTGGTGAAGAAGATTCTCAAGCCATAAAATACATATAAAAATCAAGGACGGCTGTTCTGTAGTGGAGACTGAACTGTGTGATTTTGTTTTGCCTACATTGTCCAATGCTAGATCCAGTCTATCCCAGCTATGATTCTGCATTAGACATGCTATGATGAAAATGGATCCTGTTTAACAATTTTATTTTATTTTTGTTAAAAAAGAAATTATGATTTATGTATTTCTTCGCCAAAGACAGCTAGCTTTCCAAATTTAATGAGAATCAATTCACAATATTCTACTATATCTATCTACTGCTATTTGTAGTTTAGTTGCTGCTTGGGTAGAGGTTGCAAGTGAATGAACACATAAAAGTCACCTGGAGTGAATTCACTAAATAGTTACCTGCCTTCTTGTGCTAAACTTATGGTACTGTGATTTGTCCATTTGCGTATCTATTTGTTTATGGAGAGCCTAAGGGATTTCAGCCAAAGCAAACGTACACTTGTGCAGTCCTCCAAAATCCCAATTGCTCATTGCTGAATATGGATGACATGCATTGCATTTACCAGAACAAGTAAGGAAGTAATAGCGGCATTCACCTGGAATGAAAGAGGCACAAAAACTCCCTAAAACTCCAGTTAAAAAAAATAAAAGTATGAAAGTAGAAACGTAGTTGAGGTGGACACATTTTGTTGCTTTAAACACCGTTTCATTTCAGCTCTTTGTATGTTACTTCACTTTTCTCCATGGTGGGCTAATGGATCAACAACAGCACAAGCAAGAGTAGCCCACAGACCGGTTTTACCACATACTTTTGATACTGCCCTTATCTGATGATTTACACTCTCTACAGTTAGATGGGCAGTTTGTAGCTGCCCACGGACAGCTAACGCAATGTCAATGCACTACAATCACTGAACCTCAATTTCTCCTTCACATGGGCACAACGAAACATGACATGGACCTTTTAACTTGGGAGCTCGCATAGTAAAGACCACTTGATGACTGACCGGGAACTTGTCATTTGTGTTCTTACCTACACCTCAGTCTAGAAAAATTCTGGATGGCCATGACTGCTTAATGTCAGCCAGGTTTTAAGTTTTGAAAGAAGATGAGCAGCTTATTCATTCACGTTCCAAAAACAAACACACACCAGAACTGCTATTTTCCACAAGGATGTTCTAAGCGGGTTTCAATATACCCAAGATCGAAATATATTTTTCTTTTTCATTTGGTGAAATTTATGAGGGAAATTGAGAAACTTTGCTCAAGTCATTGCCTGAACTGCTGGCCAGTTGTTCTAATATTCGAAGTCACCCCCTGAACGTTTAAACCCGGAAGAAGGCAGGTTTGTATATTTTTAATAAACTTTAAATTAGACATTTTTTTTCATTTTCAAGACATTCTTTGTCTTCTGGGTTAGGGTTAGGGTTACTGTATGTGTTTTTAAAAAGTGATGCTGCAGCTAAAAATAACTATCAGCCACACAGGATTTGTTCAGGCCACTTTCATCTTAAGGTTAGGTCAAACCATTTCGTATAATACAGATAATTATAATGGTGCATCCACCGGGTTTAACCGTTCAATAACCCAACACACCGAAAAGAAGTGAATGAGCATGAAAACTGAACTAGCCTAAGGAGAAACAACACTGTTAGCACACTATGTATTGTGTGTGAACATGTATGCATCTGTGCAAGATAATTATAGATAATGTGCGAGTAAACCAGGATCTCAAAGCCAAAAAGAAAAGAAAAAAAAACAAATACAATACCCGTTTTCTTTCCTCCATCCTTTAACAAACAAACATTCTCCAACAGACTGCATGATCTTTACATCAGAGTAATTCAGTACAAATACAACACTAACTGTACTGGATACAGTTAACTAACAGGCACAGCAAATTGAAGGACAGGCTTTACAAATGTAATCATGCTCCACTCCTTAAGAAGCACAACAACAGATCCAACAGGCTTTCATAAAGTAAGCCTATATGCTTGTGTTTGTGCATTGCACTATTTGACTTCTTCCTTTATTTAAACAAGTTCAGTGCTGACAGACATTCCCAATTCTAAGGTATAGAATGCTGGATGTAATCATCTAGCTATGTCAGTATTAAACACTAGGGGGTGACTGTGAGGAGACAAAGCAGGAATGGAAGGTATAGAGAAAAGACGTCTACAACCACCTTCATGTGATTCACATCCAAGAACGAGTCCAATGGAAATCTCAGGCCTATTTCTAAATTCCAATAATAAAGCGAAAGAGAGAAAAAAAGAGAGAAAATATGCAACAACCCACAACATCATGACAGTGATTTTACATTAAACAGTGTTGTTTTTAACTCCTGGAGTACTATCATAAATGGGTAAATATTTGAAAGGGTTCCTCTCTTTGACTTGCTCCCCACTTTACTAAATAAAACTGAAGCACTCTCTGCCCCTCAGCAGTGTTTCTAAAGTTACTAATTGAACTAAAGCCATGTGCATAGCAATAACATCTTTCATTATGCTGATGGCTGGATTTAAAATCGTATTTTGTTAATGAATATACTGAGGAAAATAAACTCAGGCCTCTGTTTTGTATTTGCTTTGCTCATGATGCTCATTTTCCCATTGATTCCAAAAAAAACAAAACAAAAATTAAACAGCTGTGATGTGGGTTTGGGAGTTGGTCAGAATACATAGTATGGTCTAGTCTGGGCTCTTTCACAACCAAGGGCCAATGACTGAGAAAAGAGAGAGCAATTCTAAGTAGGGCATTTGCCCCTCTTGCATCTTTAAGTGTCAGCTCAGAGGGCAGACACTCAGCGAGATTTAAGATGATATTTCAAGGACTAGCACTGCTTGCATGCACGAATGAGTAGGAGTCAAAATGAAAGCAAGAGACCATCCATCCATAGAGGGACGACTCTCACAATTAGTAGCTGACAAACACACTTTACATACCAGCAGTGCAACTGAGGAGGCTCACTTCTGAAAACAGAGTACTGGTTAATATAATTAGCATACTTTGTTCTTGACATTCAAAACAAATGTGGGTATAATGTCTTCTCACACATAAACACCCCCACACACTCGGTCTTGTCTTTGTGGAAGTGCTACCTAGTTGCACATCATTTTCAAACAGAGGACAGTGCCCTAGTGAAGTCATGAAGGGTCAGTTTTGGCCATTGCCATCAAGTTGCTTTGAAACTGGACTTTTCAAGCAAGAACTGACTAAGAAACTGAGGGACCCTGCGTTCTCTGGACTGGTGTTATAATCATATTTTATATGAACTATCTCAGTCTTGCCGCCCCCATTTATACATCACAGTTTAAGTGTAGTGAGGGTTCAGAAACCCATCTATTCCCATCAAAATCCGTTTTTATTTAATAAAAAAAAAAAAAAAAGCTATCTAAGCTACTTGTATTGTAATATTTTTGATTCACATGGATGCTCCTAAATAGTTTTTTAAAATGCAGGTAAACGCTTATGCTGCCCAACATAACTAGCATTGCCTCCCTGCTGTATTTTCCTATCCACATCAGCCTCTTTACTAATGGTGGGGGGGATAAAAGCCTACTAACAAAAGGAAAAAATCATTAGGGATGACTGAATTTGAATTTTTTTCAAGGTAAACTCATAACTCTTATTGGTGGTAACCCCAGTGGTAACCCCGGCTAGTCAACACTGTTTTTCCTTTCAACTCTGATGAATCCTGAGCTCTGCGCTCTTTAAAAACAACAAAACCAGAGAATACAGAACGCGGACATTTCTATCTGTTATCTTGATTTTGAATTAGAGCTTAATGTAACAGTCTGTTTGCAAAGATGCTCATTTATTTTCTTTCCTCAACTTACTTCCCCCTACCTCACTGGGCATGTTTGCAAATGAAAAACTCCAAAGTGTGGCGCCTGGTGAAGAGTGGAGAAGAGACAGACAAGCCATTTAATACCCATAGCAACAGAATGAACAGAACAAGTTAGAACTTAAAGAATAAAGAAGAAGAAGCAGCAAATCTAATGACTGAACAGTTTTAACTTTTTTGGTGATATTCAAAGATGTATGGCCACTAGTAATATGTGCATAACTGCATATGCACAAATCTCTCCTGCTGATACAGATTTTCAAATCAGGCTGGAATTAGAAAATAAATCAAATCTTGTCTCTTTCTTTCACTAGTAGCTGAGCTAGTTGGATAGCTTTGCTGTGTGTTTGAGCCACACAGTACACAAACATGGAGTGTTGACAGACAGTGCTACCCCTGCCTGACTTGTCCCAGCACAAGTGGTTTCCCTTATTGGCAATCTAACAGGAGGGCAACAAGACCGATTCAGAAGAACCCCACCATATTCAAACAGTAGAGACTTGTCAGTCACAATGTAGGCCCCACTCTTAAGGATGCCCTACTTTACTACGCTTTTTCACTTTTCACTATCAACTGAAATGATAAAGTAATACACTTAACAATCATAAATCAACTGAGCAGTAGGGTTGTTAACCCCAACTTCTACAAATGGACTTCTCTATGCATCCAGATGTGTTACCTGTTCATTAGAAAGCATGCATGTTAAAGGAATCAGTCTGTCCTTTATAGGTAGTTCACGGTCCATTCAAAGGGCTGTGTGCTCATTCTAAAGTCAAATTTCATGGGTCTTTGTTTGTGCTTAAAGACTCCACTAAGGTAGAAACCATTTCATTTGGGTACCAATTTGAATCGCTTTCTTAAAAATTGTGAAACAGGACATTTGCCTCGGTGGAGGATGTGCTTTGAAAGTGCCCTTCTAGAGGTTTTTTGTGTTAATGTGTGCTGTGGTTGTTCTGAGTAATGATGTGGTGCTCTCTGAATCAGAGATGGCACAGCAGGTCAGACACCAGGCAGTGAAGTGGAACTGAACTGTGCAAAACAAGCAAGCCGGATGATGCCATTCATTAATGGGAACATCGGTGCAAACTGAAGAGTGGAGCCGAGAGGAGGTCCCTTAGGATGCAAGAGAGAGAGAGAGGGAGAGGGAGCTAGACAGAGACCTGAAGGATAGGGCGGGAGGGAGGATGGGAGGGATGAGGTGGAAGAGAACTCAGCAAAGGGCTTACTGCCAGACCTTTACAGCTCCTTCATTATTGAAGCAGTGCAAAGGCAGAGCAGGGCCAGTGCCTGCGTAAGGAGGAACACACAGAGACGCAACCACATACACTCATGCACAAGAAGCACAGTGCGGGTGTGTAGTCAACCTACAGCCTTCAAGATTTGATGAAGTGAGGATTTTTTTTCCCCAGCTCTGATTTCTACCTTCTTCTGTGTGCAAGGTAGATATCTATGAACTGAAGAGAGCGAGAGTGCAGAGCCAAAGCATTTTCCAAGCAAAAACGAAAAAAAAAGGAAAAGATTTACCTTAGTTGCATCTGTACTTTATATTAAGAGAATTTAAAAAAGAAATGACAAAAATGCCATTGTGCGACTTCACAGTCAAATCCAAATTATAGATCATTTTTAAGACATCTCGTAAGCCGCAACATAAAACCGATCTGTAATCAAACATCTGTGTACTACCCGGGTGTTTGTTGGCTAGACAGTGCTTCCACTTTCCCAAGCGGTCAAGCTCATTGCTGACATCACTAGTCTGGACCAATTATCTTTCCTCTCACCATTTTCAACTCAATCGGCCTCCACTTTGTACACTTTAAATCTCAGTGCTCATCAGCCATTCTCCCTTGTGGAGCCCTTCGTGCAAACCATCACATTACCAAGAGCTTTGTCCAAATCTCCGTCTTCACCACCACAAGCGTCTAGACCAGGGGTCCCCAATCCCAGTCCTCGAGGGCCGGTGTCCTGCAGGTTTTAGATCTCACACTGGGTCAACACACCCGAATCACGTGATTAGTTCATTACCAGGCCTCTGGAGAACTTCAAGACATTTTGAGAAGGTAATTTATCCATTTAAATCAGCTGTGATGGATCAAGGACAAAACTAAAACCTGCAGGGACACCGGCCCTCCAGGACTGGGATTGGGGAGCCCTGGTCGAGACTTTAGGGGGTCTTACCTAAGTCATCACCGGGAATCCGTACAGCCGTGATGGGCCATTGAACTCCAGTTGCCAAATAGCTTAACTGAATCATGTTCAATTCACCCTAATGATCTTTTCCTATTACGGTACACTTAAAGCTAACTGATGTGAAATTAACAACATATGATTAGTTTAAACAACTATTTCTGGTGCCACATAGAGATATAACCAACATTTCAGCTAGTCAACTAGTCACACATATCACTAGTCCCAGACCCCTCCTCTGTGGAACTAGCTCCCAGGCTGGATTCAGGAGAGAGAGAGACAACTACTCTACTTTTAAGATTAGGCTTAAAAAGCTCTTTTTGATAAAGTTAGGGCTGAATCAGATTACTGGTACCCTGAATCCTACCCTATTTACACTTAAGTAGGTTTAGGCTGCTGGGGACTTCCCATGATGCACTCCTTTCTTTTTCACTCACCATGCATTTATACGCCACTCTGTATTTAATCATTGTTTATTATTAATCTCTGGCTCTCTTTCACAGCGCGTCTTCGTCTTGTGTTTCTCGCCTCACCCCAACCAGCCGCAGCAGATGACCGCCCCTGCTTGAATCTAGTTCTGCCGCAGGTTTCTTGCTGTTAAAAGGGAGCTCTTCCCTTCCCATTCTCACCAAAGTGACTGCTTAAAGGGGGTCATACAATTGTTGGGGTTTCCTGTTTTCTTTCTCTCTAGGGGAATGGGTTATTGAGGGGATAACAGGAGGAGAGAAACTGCAGAGAGCATGCAAGACTACAACTCTCCTTTGTCCCAACTCTACATAGTTATGCGTAACACAAAACAGCAGGTGCTGCACTCTCAAACCCATCATTTTCAATGGCTTTCAGTACAGTACAACAAAGAACCACTGGACCTTGCGGTAGCATTATTTTTTTAAATTAAATACATTTTTTTAAAAATTAAATTAAACCAAAAGTCAACATAGTCTTCTTGTTGAACTTGTACTGCTATTGGATAAAAGTAACAGTTATAAAAAAAACATTTTTTTTCTTCCCAACTTAAAATGGGGCTTGGGGTGTTAATGAAGCAGCTAAGTATGAATAACTCAGTTGCATCCGCACTTTATAGGGCGATATAGTATTGTCCTCATAATTGTGGGCATTTGTTAAAACATGCCCAAGAAAAATCCTGGTCCCAAAAAAGTCCACCAGAGGATTGAATGACTACAGGCCTGTCATGCTGACGTCTGTGCCTGTGAAGTCCTTTAAGAGACTGTAAAGTCACCAGAAGGACATCGCACTGGAAGTTCACCTAGCTTACTACACCTGTCAGTGGATCACCAGACCATCAGCAACAGTCTCATCCAGGCATGTGTTCCCTCGATGCTGCTCTTCTCCCTTTCTTTCTCTCTACACACAAATGAGTGCACATCAGGAGGACCATATGTGAAACTCCTATAGTTCGTGGATGACACCACTGTCATTGGTCTGATCCCGAACAATGATGAGTACACATACAGACAGGAAATCATTCCACCTTTTCACACAATCTGAAGTGGTCCTCACATATAGCCTATGTCTGAAATAAGGCCCAGCAGAAGTTGTACTTCCTGCAGTAACTGAGGAAGTTCAACTTGCCACAGGAGCTGCTGGTCATCTTCTACACTGCCATCATCGAATCTGTCCTATGCATGTCAATCACAGTCTGGTTTAGCTAGGCCACAAAGCAAGACAGGGTCAGACTGCAACAGACAATCCCGTCTGCAGAGAGGATCATTGGTGCTAAAGTGTTCCCTCCATCCAGGACCTGTACAGGTCCGAGGCTAGGAAATGGGCAGAAAACAGTGCTACAGGGTGCCATTTACTAAAATGTAAAACTTTTGCTTCGACCACAGTTATAAAAAAAACAAAAAAAAAACCTGACCTGCAAACACACAATTCGCAGCTCTTGATATAGAAGGTGTGAAACAACTCCAAACGGCTAGCGTGTCCTAGCTTTGTTGAAAAACAGAAAAGATTTGATTGAACTGATTGACTGTCTCATTGTCACCAATATGCGTTTTTTTTAAATCAGTATCAGCACTTCTTTGATGGTGACCAACATTTTTTTTCCATGTGGAAGAAAAACCCTGGCTCCATGTGGGTTTTGTATGTTTGCTTCAGAATGATCAATAAAAAATTATACACAAAAAGACACAATTAAAAGTCAGATTTTCACATTAAAGGCCCAAAATTGACTAAAACGCTATTGTCATTTTTTAACCTTTGCAAAGCCTGTCTGACAACACTGTAGCCTGACTCACTAAACAGGGAGCAATGATTGATTAATGACATACCGGTTTCAACAGTCAAGGTAAACAGTCAACTGAGTAAGTCAAATGTTGTTAAAAAAAAAAGAAAAAATGAAAAACACACCGCCAAGTATAACACACAATAAAAGTCTCCACTTACAATGTCTGCATCCTAGGCAACTATTTAATGACTTCCTACTAACACAAACCTGTTTGCTGAAGTTACAAATCACTAAGCAGTAAGCCAACTGCCATCTCTCGGGACAATACAATTGACATTTAGTTTGTCAAAGTCAAACTGTGGTGCAAAAACCACCGACTGGAACAGAGTGACAGACTTATGCACTTTAGAAAACTTTCTTCAAGTTTTATGTCATATTAAGGGTTTTCTTTTACCCTCTCAGTTTTCTCACTCGTTGTATTAGGTGTAAACACAAGGACAAAGGGGTCATTACACCTCTGTGTCTCTTCTTATTTCATCTGTTGCACCCTACACTAAAGTAATTTACAAGTGATTTTCAAGTTTCAAGCTGTCTTCCTTGAACTGAATCTTTTCACACACGGAGACACTGCGGTAGTCCAGCCGCCCTTTCTGCCAGTCAAAGGTTAGCGTGAGTTCAAGAAGGTTGCGTCACAACCAAAAAGACATTCCAGTCACATACACACACAAAAAAAAACCCTCCACATTTTAACCGCTGGGCAAACACTCACCCACCCATCACACCCAAAAATATTCAAAGCCATTTAATCCCTGGAAAAGGAGGCAAAAGAGAGTAGAAAGGAAAGAAAAGCAGCATAAAAGAGCATACTTTAAATTCAGACCTACTGTGCAGTTGAGGCTGGCAGCGTTCCCACATGCTCCTGACACACTCAATCCAAGTACAACTCCCTCCTCCCTCTCAGCTCTCAGCTCCTCCCCCCACTGAACCCTCCCCTTCCGCTCACAGCAAAGGCCGCCTGACTTCCTGTCTACCTCTGACCCTCAGTTATCCCCCGCCCTTATCTGGCAGGCCTCCAAACAGACAGGACAATCAGAGCGAATGAAGCAGACAGAATGCTTCACAGAGGGAGCAGGCAAGACAGAAAGTGAAAGAAAGACAGAAGAAGAAATACACACACACAAAGCTCTGTGTATCACACTGGGGGAGGTGATTGAAAGTGGAAATGGAAAGCGTGTGAATAAGACAGGCTATCACCATGTGGCTACAGGTTTTCCCAAGTACAAGTGTGTGTGTGTGTGTGTGGCACATGTGGGTGGTGGGATGACAAATAGGGTGATGCATGGTGTCAGGTTTCAGCGCTGATTATGGCATTGCTTGCCCAGTCTGGGTGGTTAGAAGTTACATAAAACCCAGAGAGGTCAGAAAGTACTCAAGCTAGCCTGTCACAGAAGCAGCAATCCTTTGTACAAGCATGTGTGCATATTCAAAGTTTGTGACTGGAAATACAACTCAGAGGCAAAAGGGTGGGCAAAGAAGAGAAAGCAGCAATACACCAGCAATATAGAATGCCAGTGGGGAGGCACCTGCTCGGTGTCGCTGCTGGGGCCCCCCCAAATGATTACAGCAGCCCAGGCCATCAGTGTCCATCAGTCTCTTTTCTATTCAGCATGAAAGCCGTAGCCTCTAGTGTTATGAAAATTACAAACAGTAGTGTAATAGCATGCCAAAAAAAATGACAAAGCCATCTATTAACACAATAAAGCTAGCATTCCACACATACAGGTGCCAAAACAATGACAACAACAAGGGCCTTATACTGAAGCTTATACTGAGGCTGAAATAACATCACATGGTAAAAACATGACTCCACAAGAAAGAGAGGCATAATGGCTAAAGCAGTTTTTCGTATTTCTTTTTTTTTTTTTTTTTTTTTTTTAATATGAAACCAA
>VUQR01004522.1:20576-32925 GCA_015108515.1 Hemichromis elongatus
TTTTTTAAAGTGAAGCATCAAATTGCCAGTACCAATCAAATGTGACCAAGACCAAAATATGCAACCGTATTTTTATTTAACTTTATTTAACTCGTTCTCAATAACTCTCAACATTGTTCAATTGTAACACAGAACATCGCACTCACATTTTTAGTTCATTCCTTTTCCACAAATCCATCAAATTCTTCATCTTCGCAGCTGCTCTATTCCCATGTTCTACTGCGTGACTGATAGCCTTGAGTTTGAAGTCTGCTTCGTAAGCATGTCTCTTAACAGGTGCCATTTTGGGGTCCTTATACACGCACAATACGGTAAAATTATGTTGAAGCACGGTATGTATTACTCCGCGAGGCTCCTGACTACGGTAGCCGTCAATCCATCCAGCGGTGCGGCTTCGTAGCTTACCAAAGTCGTACTAAAACATTTTGACAGATTTTTGCGTGCCGTGTACCGCATAAAATCGGTTCGAGGTCTGTTAGCACAACCAGAATTCACACATAATAAACTGTAAATTTTTGAGAAAATTAAAGGATTTTAAGTGCACCTTATAGTGCGGAAAAAACGGTACTGTCATTTCGGCCTTACGGATTTTGGTTTTGAATGGAAATGGGTCCTCAACACAAAAAGGCAATACATTCAATATTGCGTTATGGTTGTCAGATATCTGTTTGGCAAATATCTTTCAGTTTAAGTACACTGGGAACAAAAGTTTCAAATAAATTATTTTTACCTAAATTTGAGCCAACACACTGGACTGCTCTGAGACGTCAGAAATTAAGTATCAAGTCAAGTATAACATTCAACCACTAAAAGTAGTCTTCCTTTTTCAGGAATGCGGGTGAATAACAGCAATTTGGCATCTTAATAAAGAAATAATACTGTGCTTTACTTTTTATTAAAAAAAAAGGGAAATTTAAAAAATTCACGGATAGCAACAATATTTATTTAAAATTTTCATTTTGAATAAAAATCATTTTGATAAAAGTGCTTGCACACATACTGGTGGATTAACCACTGCAAAAACATAAAAAATTTGTATATAAGACATTTGCCAATTTCCCCGGGAGAGGATTCCCAAGTGAATGTTTTCTTTCTCAGTTTAAATAGGCTAAATTTGTTTTTTTAATTACTAGGTATTTTTCAGGTTTACTAACTAAAGCAAACAAAGTTCACATATTCACATAGTTCTTTTAATACTCACATTTCCTATTACACACATTTACTCCTATGTCTGCATAAAATATGCCGCTTGCGGCCTGTATTACATATATTTACCCTCTTAATATTTTTCTAATATCACAGAGTCATCATATCTTCCTTTATAAAACTGGCCACTCTGCTAATTTCGACTTAATGTAGATAATGTAGAGCTGTCCTCGTTTGTGACTGGTCATATGCTGCCAACTCTACACCTTTCATGTGAACGTGTTTACAGTTGCATTGGGAAACCTTGATTGACTGATTGATTGATTTGGTTGATTTTTCAAGTTGATAACCACCTTCATATGACCACGCAGCCTAACCGCTGATGTTATGTGAAGTGAAGCCAGATAATTGAAAGATATCCTGGGTGGGCTGAACTTGTTTTGTAGTACAAGCCTTTGCTGAACAACACACACAATTGGAGCATTTTGAAGTAAAGGTGTTTATATTAATAATAATAATAATAATAATAATAATAATAATGATAATAATAGATTGCATTTATATAGCGCTTTTCTAGGCACCCAAAGCATTTTACAATTCCACTATTCATTCACTCTCACATGCTGGTGCAGGCAAACCACAGTTGTAGCCACAGCTGCCCTGGGGCAGACTGACAGAAGCAAGGCTGCCATATCGTGCCATCGGCCCCTCTGGCTAACACCAGTAGGCGGTAGGGTAAAGTGTCTTGCCCAAGGACAGAATGACCAGGACAGAGAGCTGGGGATTGAACTGGCAACCTTCCGGTTACAAGATGAGCTTCCCAACCCCCTGAAACACGGTCAGTTATCTACACTATCAGCTAGAGAATATATCGATAATCTTAAAAAACAAAAAGAAAAACAAGAAAATATCATATATAGCTGTCCTGTATGTATGTAAAGTGATCCAATAAAGTTAGAAGAACAAAATAAAACAAAAGTAAGAGCATGGTCAGGGTTGGAAAGGCCACACTGAATTCAAACCCAAGGCCTTCTTGCTGTGAGATGACACGCACCATTGCACCACCTATATAACCAACAATTAATTTTCAATGTGTAGCTCTGAAGGATTACCAAACCCTTAAGTCTTTCCTACGAAAAAGCTTAAGTCAATAGTATGACTTGTAAAAATAAACAAAGTCATATTTCATTTTGCTTTACTGGATACATTGCCCACATAGACATTAAACATTCAACAGCCTATGACACTGGATAAATGTAATTCTTTCAAACGTGCCTTTATCAAATCAATTCAAATTTCAATGGCGAGTGTGACTGCATGGTGGATGAATATTAAAAGAGTATTCATTGCAGTCTTCTTTTTGTATTACTTATTACAATTTACTGACAGAACAAGGGATGTCAGAAGACCAATACTTACAACACCACCTAACATTAAAATTCTACAATATCATTCAATATCAAAATTCAGAAAACGTGATGGTTTTTCATTGGCACTGTAGGCAGTGTACTAACTGAGGTGGCTACTCTTCCAGAACTCCAGGGGGAACACATGGCTACAAGTCTAGTCTTACTTGTTCAAGAAGAAGGAAGCAAAGGCAAAACTAGAAACGCATATGAAAAATAGTAGCTAGTGTGGTGGTCACTAAAGCTCTAATGAGAAAGGAAGATTCAGCTATGGAAGCACTTTGTGTTTAAAGTAGGGTGGGTTGAGTCAGTGGAGCAAGGGATTGATTTAACTGATTCACAAAAGCCAATATCCAAATGATGCTATTTTAGTTTTTGAACAAAGGGACAAAGTACTACTTTTCTCAAAGATGTGCAGTTGGGTAAATTTCAATTCACAGTAACTACATCCACAATATTATCTTTCTGATGTTATCCTGAAATGCTTGTTACTAGTTCAATTTAATTTTATTCATATAGCGCCAGATCACAACAGTCGCCTCAAGGCGCTTTATATTGTACAATAGTACATACAGAGAAGACAGCTGACAGTTGTTTAAGACAGCTGAGACTAATATTCTGTAATCAGCTTTACTCTATATACTAAAATACTTCTCAATGGTTAACATTAAATGCTAACATAGTGTAACTAATATTACTAGGCCAGGACAGCACAGTGATGTGTTGGTTAGCACTGTTGCCCTACAGCATAAAGGACCACACAGTTTGCATATTCTCTCCTGTGCTTGTGTGGGTTGTCTCAAGGTTCCTCCCACAGTCAAAAGACATGCAATTAGTTAGGTTAAGTTAATTGGTAAACCTAAATTGCCAATAGGTGTGGCTATGAGTGTGAATGGTTCTGTCTCTATGTACAACCTGACCAGGGTGTACTCTGCCTCTCGCTCTATGGTAGCTGAGACAGGATCCAACCACCCCCAAGCAAACAAAGGAGTTTCTGTTTAAGTACAACTGAATTTGGCATTGTGAATCATTTAGTTCTATTGGTATTGGTACCAGCTACTAAATTTCTAATACAGTAAAATCCCCAGTCATCACTAGCTCTAGATTCATTATTGTTTTTACTATTGGATCAAGACACTGAGAATCAGAGATTAATCCCCCAAAGTTTCCCACCCCTAAAAAAAATTAATAATAATAATAATAATGTATGATCAGATTGATTCTTTACTCCATTTTACATCTTAGTGTAGAGATGTGATGACCAGGAGAAAGGTATTTTTTAGTTCAGTTTAGGTCAATTTTAAGAACATACTAAACAATTGAATCACTATAATCAGCCCCTAGCATTGAATAAATGTTGTCAAATTGATTCATGAAAGAATTCTACACATATCTAGTCACTAGTAGCTGAAATACTGCTGTGGTATAATTTTTACATTGTGAGTCTGTGTGTGTCACTGTGATAAAATGTGGTACTATTGCCATTGGAACAGCAGGAACTATTCCAGTGTTGCCTTGAGTACTTTTGGCAACCATTTAAGTTTGAGGTCTGATTTTTGTCAACACCACAGTGCCACACTCGTGCAAAACCAAGACACAAAACTTAACAGGTATGTATGACAGCTGAGATGGGCTCCCCTTCCACTAAGCCAAAGGGAATAACCAAAGCTATCACACTGATTTAATATCAGTATGCTGACAGACACGATATTTGATTTAGGTTCCACTGCAAAAAAGGTCTCTTGTTTGATTTAAGATTTATTTCAAAAGAACATTGAAATTTTCTAAATATTCAATTATGTAAAAGTTCATATTATTGAAACCTGTGATAAGTCTTAAATCTTAACCCTGGCTAGTCATTACGTCTGTAGCTGACCATTACAAACATTGGAAATCCTAATTAGCCACATTCACTGTGGGGGAGTGAAGAGTGGGCCGCTATCCCCTGATGCCTTGCCTGTTCAGCAAACACACTATCAGCAGGCTCTTCACACATCAGTGCACATGAATAGCACAGTCAGGCTGTAAGCATCAACACAGGGCTGGATGTTGACACAGACAGGGAGAGGCTTGTTCATATGGCTGTGGTTCATGGCCCCATTTCAATCAAGGACCTTTGCAGATGAGCAAATGGCCTGTGTGGATGAGCTCTGGTTTAGGCACAGCACCAGTTTTGTTATCACCTGCTGAATGCTAGGATATAGATGAGCTACTCAAAACACAAGTTGTGTTTTGGCTCTGGGGCATATATTTGTTTGTAAAAGTGGGGGGACATAATAGGCCTGCTACTAGTAAGAGGTCCCTGTTTACAGAGATTCAAATGAGTCACTCAAACACATACTGTAAAAATGTAGTAGTATAAGTGTTTACTACACTAGGGTAAGTGCAGATACAGACAGAGGTGAGGTTGGTACAATATTGCCATACAACACTTGTGTACTGTTAGTGGCTATGAGATGTTTTGTTAGTAGAGGGCCATGGGAAACACAAGTGCTTTTATGGTTTAAAAAGTGCCTATACATAAAGTGTGCTTTAAAAAAAATGTCATTTTTTAGTAACAAAAATTCTGAAATCTATCACGAATGTTCTCAAAAGAGAACACAAAAATATGTTTCTATCTGGGTATGCACATAAAATGTGCAGAGCATGATGAAAGGTCTGTGGCTTTAGCTGGTGGTCATGTGTCACTCATGGCTGATGGTAGTGCATGGATGCTGCTAAGTTACAAGCCATCTGAGGTCCAGGAACCGCCTGAAGCCTGTTACAGCCAGCTAATGCATTCACCCAGCCTCCCCCTCTGCTTCTCTTCTCTCTGTCATGCTCTTCCTCTCTGTCTCTTTCCCTCCCTTTCTTTCCTAAGCTCTCCTTTTTCCATGAGCTGCTGCCCTCTCCATCTCTCATACCCCCTCCCCCGCTCTGAAGTGCTAACCACTCTCCTTCACCGTGCTCTTTTCCTACCGCTCACTCTCTCACACGTGCACACGCACTCACGCACAGACACACACAGAAACTGTGGCAGCTACCACAACAGCGTGCAACCTCCCCCACACTCCAGCGAGGCAGTGTGCAAGTGCTTCTGGCTTGCCCTGACCCACATCTTGATATAGCCCTAAGTATGCTTACAGCTAAGTCCTGAAGACTCTCCTGCCACTCTTAGCCTAATCAGGCCTGAGCTGCTGTCAGTGCACTGGCCAGACAGACAGGCCAGGTTGGACTGACCATTATCATTTTCAGATAGCTTTCAGACTGCCCAAGATACATCTTCCCCTTTCCACTGTTGATTGCAGGTTTTCTACTAGGCAAGCACAAGTTCTACCTGAGATAGTTAAGGAGTGTATGAGTGGCTGAATTCTGTGCCATAACATGCAAAGAAGGGAAAAAAATATTTAAAATTTTCAAATTCAACACATCACTGTTTCATTTCATTCAGCTTATTCATCTTCATTCTTGTCAGTGACTGTAACTTAGAAATGGGTGTTAAGTATGGAGTGTGTGATTATATATAAAGATCAATGCAGTGGCTTTAAATATATGCTTTAGGAACAAAAAGAATGAAATGTGTTACCTTATCTTCACTGTACTCAATGGGTGATGGTTTCCTGTACTCCATTCCCATCTCCTGAGTAGTATCAGTCCAGCCACAGTTAGATTTGTCCTCTTGCTTAAAAGCATGCTCAAGCTGGGGCAGTAGGTCAGGGAGGAGGTCAGGAGGCTCTAGGCCATCCAGGTCTTCATCATGAGCTGCTGATGGTAAAAAACTGTCTCCCAAAGCTTGGTATCCATTAGTGTTGATAACCCTGCAACTCTGAGGCTGCTCAGAAGGCAGGTGGGTGGTGATGTTGGGGTAGGATCGCATAGATTCACCAAACATCTCAGATGACTTGCAGTTTCCTTGGGCTTCTCCAGAGCAACGTACAGCACGGAAAGGACATTCCTCTGTCTGGCTAATTGGGGTCCTAGTGTGCTGCTGACTCAAATGTACAGTAGATGAAAACTGGCACGGTGTCCCTGTAAGTTCAGGTATTGTAGAAGTGAGTGGTGCCGTGGTGTTGCTGGACCTAGACACTGAGGCCGAGGACAAAGATTGCTCATTGAGACTGGGTAATTCTGGCTCCCCAGGATAAGTAGGGTACTGAGTCGGTTGATAAGCTCTGGCAGAAGTGACAGAGCATGTAGGCAGGGAATGAACCATAGATGATGAATGCATGGGAAAGGACAGGTTAGATTCTTCCAGTCCTGTTCCAGGGAAAGCTTGACATTCCCTGACCAACTGGTAGCTACCTTGCTGTGGCTGTGTTTGCAAGCAAGTTGCACTCATAGAAGCATTCTGACTTTCCAAATAATGCTTACTTGGAAGAGCTCTTGAATGGAACTGCTGCTCTCTCACAGTTAGTTGGTGCTGAACCTGCTGCTGAGTGTGGTGAATTTGCTGTTGGCTGCTGGACTGACCTCCCTGGTGAAACGGGAAATTGTGATGCTGCTGCTGCAGGGACACAGTCTGTGTATTAATTTGTTGGTGCTGGTTTAACAGCTGTTGCTGATGACTTTGCTGTTGTTGCAGCTGCTGCTGTCGCATTCTGTGCTGCTGCTCCTCTTGCTGATAACAGGGATGGTGCTGTGTTTGATGTCTGCCATGAAGTTGCTGGCTTTGTAGTTGTTGCTGTTGATGACAAAGCTGCTGTTGAGGTAAGGCCTGGTACATGTTCCCATTCTGGTCTTGGTTACCCCACATCGGACTGCCACTGTTACAGAAGAGCCCATTGGATTGAGGAACTTGACTCATAGGAGCATTATGGTATGAGCCATGTTGCTCTGTAATCATACCCTCACATATGCCCTGAGAACCAGAAAATGCCTGAGCCACATTGGCCTTAATGTCAATGTAATGACCCATTGACTGGCTGTAACTAGGCATAGCTTGTTGGGTAGAACCTGGTGGCATCATGTCTTGATGCTTCCCAGGGCCAAGAGGCTCCACTTGGAGCGGTTCAAAGTCAGCAGTAAGATTTAGCTCATCCACGAGTGATGGTGCAGAAGAGAAGCCATCCTCATCCAGCCCTTCCAAACCTCCACCAAAGAGGCTGGGGTCATTAAAGAAGTCCATGGTGGAGGCTGGAGGTGACTGGAACCTCTGGAACACCAATGGATCCAAACTGGTCCCCAAATGCTTCTCTGTAGAGCTACAGCATGCCGGCTATATAGTTTTCCTGTCCTAAAACGGAGAGAAAAATTATAAATTATAATAGTTATATCACATGATAAAGTTTCTGCTAGTGAGCTATAGCCTTCATCAGATTTCATTTGGTAAAAAAGTTACTTATTAGTATAATCAATCTTTAAACACACGCACGCATAAATAATTTCCAGTTAAACAATGACACAACTACTTATCAAGTATATTTTTGTCCATGATATTGAACTTTGTCATCCATTTCCTCATCAATGATGCATTTTTTGAGTGCGGTAAACCTCCATGAATCTATCAATCTGACATATAAAAGCTCTTAAAATTCAGGTGAAGGCTATGTCATGGTTCTGGAGAAACTTGGTACTGTCAGTTATCTGTCAGCATTGCCTTTCATGTGTGCAGCAAAGCAGCTGGTGCAAACCAACCGCCAGCCACCAGCAGGTGCCTCTTCCTGTACCCCCACCCTTTTCAAATACACACATACGCACAAATGCGCCTCAACCCCCTACCTCCACAACCAATGAAGCTGCCTGCCCTGCTACTGCAGAATGTGTGGGAGGTGCAGACAGCTGATAGAATTTCAACAGCTAAGGACAGAGGCAGAGGAGGGCCTTTAAGCACGCGCATGTTCGTGTTCTGTAACCACAGACCAGCGGAAGATGACAGAAGCCTACCGAGGTCAGTTATTATGCTGACTTAACATGCACACAGGCACACAAATGAACACAGACATTTGCCCCATATTTTTGTCTGCCATCTTTTTCCCTGATTATCACAGCATATATTTAAAAGGATAGCCATGCTAGTAAATGGTTGAACATGACATTCTCCCAGCGTAAAAAAAAACATTGGTGCTCTCAGCTAATGAATGTGTGATTCGTTATCAGAGACACCAGCCTAATATGAACAATATTATACAAAAACAGAGCAATATGCACAAGCTGATAAACTAAAAAAAAAGATCTCCAAAGTAAGATAGAAAATTATAAGTTTGATTTTTCTTGTTTAGCAGGCAGTTACCCAGCTGCTGCTGCTGCTTTGTGATTGCTATAAGAAAAGCCCACCTAAAAAAATAATTTTGACTAAGTGATTCTACCAGCCAATTTCTCTGTATGCAACTTAGGTTTTCCCTTTTTAAAGGTGAACCAGCATTAGTGGCCTCCTTGGCCCATACCAACAGAAATGTCTACATTAACTCTCAGAATTACCAGTGGTTCCCCCGTTTGAGTTTCCATTAGTCACATAGACCTTCTTATCCGTTCTAAGGGTTTGAAGCCATCCTAGCTGACAAGGGAAACATGTGGGGTACATGAATAAGCTGCTTGTTAACCACCGGGTTGAGACATAACTAACAAATAACTATGTTCACACCCGGTTATAGAGATGCCAATTGACCTAACCAACATGTTCATGTTGTGACAGCAAAAGAATGTACCTGGGGAAACAGGACACAAGGACAGAGAGAAACTTTAAATTGTTGTGATTAATACAACTGCATGCTGTTCATAGTAGATATCTACTGAAGACAGAGGACAAGCTAAACAATTCCACTAGTTACGAGTTTCATAGTGACTGTTACAACACCAAACCGGAATAAAGTGTAATGTCATATATTAACAAACAATCCATAACATTCTCACCACCTCATACCATTGCTTTGCATTTGAAAAGAAATATTTAAATCTTAAATTAAACATATGGAGAAAGGAAATCTACTTGACTGTACTATCACTGCATTTCCTGCCAAGACTCATTGTCATGCACATTAACACTCTCTCCACTAACCACCAGGTCCCTGCAAAAGTCAATTCACACAGGCATGAAGCAATTCCTGTTTTCACATTAGACTGTTTTTCCAGCTTAAAATTCTATTTAGCGCTTTTTCTAATGATCATTATGTTTTTTGGGAAATCATGTGACCGCCATGTAATTAGTAGTCACTTTTTAAGTTTCTGTAGATCCCTATCTATATGTAGGTTCCCTATAGCTAAACCAAGCTACTGCTAACCTTCAAACGCCACCCATCTGGCCCCGAGGCATAGACCAGTACCCTCTGATGCTTTCCAGCTGTTTCCTTCATAATTGTGACGTTGTGAGCACCATCCAGGCACGTGCAACTCATGCCTAATATCAACACGAACTGTGTTTATAAACCGCCCCTGAATTCTGGGACCGGTGTCCGAGTAAAACTAACAAAATTGGAACAATATTAATTAAACTGAAAGTTGAAGCTAAAGCTAAGCGCGTATACGAACGCATTTCGGGCCACTTTTAGGAAACTTCCAAGGTTTTCATTGGTAAAGTAGTCCCGTATCTCAGCTGGCGACATGGCGATACATCTGTGAGGTTTTCAAAGCCCTTTAGCGACCATGTTTAAGTAAGACACCGAGCTCACCTCTTGAGTTTATATCATCCTCTTCATCTTCCCACAGAAATGGCTTCAGCCTCTGCGAGCGCGGTGGTTGATAAGCCGACGAGGCGGCAATGTGTTGCGCTACTTTAAGCGCAACTGCTCGGTGAGCGGAAAGAAAAAATAACGCACGTGGAACATTTGAGTTTTAGATATAAAACAGTTTGCCGAGGTGCGCACGTGCACTCGAACCGTATAACCAAAGGATTCAAAAGGTGTCGTGACGCTGCTAACAGAAGAAGATAGGGGGGGAGGAGGAGGGGGAGGGGGCCGGAGATGGATGGAGAGGTCGTCAATGATTGTGACCGTGATAATAGCCAACTAGTTTATCCTCGCCTGACTTTCATTTTCATTTCGAATAACCTGTCTAAGTATTGGTACTGTTAACTACCCCGGCGTCCACATTGAAGTGCCATGCTGCTTGGAGCCCGGCCGGTCGCTGTCAGTTCAGGACCACCATGCCCAAGAAGAACCCACCTAGGAGTACTTTGGAAACACGCGCATTTACATGTAGGCGTCAAACTCTGAAAAAGTACGATGATATTTGCTGCTTTCGATGCGAAATTAAAGGAAACAAACAAGTTTTTGGCTCCTGAACACCCTTGCTTCTACGGGGAAGATACACAGCCAGCTAGGCGGTGTGTCATCAGACAGCTGAGGCGACCCTCATTGACTCACTGTCTGATGGCACAATTTGACAGCTACTTGACTGTATGAAACACAAGCCCACGAGTCCAAACGCCTCTCAGAAAAGTCACCGAAATTAGCGCAGTTTCTTACCTGAAAAGAACCGCAAAACGCAGCTCCAGACGAAAATGAAGACAGAGTGGTATTAGCGAAGTTGTTACTGTGTTGTTAGTTGTACTCCTGCTGGCGACCACGGCACAGCGGCTCTGCTGCTGCTGACGTGACTGTGATAACGCTGCATTTGCATATTAGTAACCCTCTCTGTGATTGGACCGCTGACAGTTTCCCAAAATCGTTCATTTCCATGTTAAATTAAAAACCGGTTCTACTGCGACTACTTTGAGGACGGTGGCGCCAGGTCGTTGCTGATTAAATCATGTCATCGTTTGTAAAGTTGCTGTGTTGACACAGTGCATAAGATGGCCGCGTCTAAACCGGAGCCAATCCGGAGAGGTTTTATATTCGCACATGTACCCTAGTCTGTCCTCAGTGCGAACGTGACAGAAGCCGGAGAGACGCTTTTCAGCTGTGGGTACATAACGCCATCTGTTGACAGAGTGAAATACTTCGCTAAATAACTTAAAGTTTGAACGTAGTTCTCTTATTTCGAGTGTAAAAAATACTTTGTATATGTAACTGTAGAGTATTTATGTTTAAAACACGTATAATAATAATAATAATAATAATAATGGATTGCATTTATATAGCACTTTTCAAGCACCCAAAGCGTATCATGAAATTTGGTTTCCATTAGTTCAGAGTAAACGCACACTTGAATAAATATATAAACAAAACATAGCTTTTAAAAATCCTTTTATTGATTTCAAAGAATACAGTTTCCATTTCAAATCTAAGCAGTCAAGAAGAAATGCTTCCACACATCAACACATCTGAAGAGCCCAAATGGCATCATGTGAATTACAGTTTGTTACACCTTCACCTTTTACAGCAGCTCAAACACGTTTGGCCACCATACCTGCTGTGCTCGTTTCTTTATGAAATTTCTAATTATTTTAAATCTATTTTTCCCCCCAGCATTATTTCCAAATACAACAATCAAACCGAATTCCTCTGCATGAAGACTTCAAGTTCGAACTAACGCCTGCCTGAATGTAGAGAATGACACACCGCAGTTTATTACCATCATATTTTGCTGTTTAGTGTCCTAAATAACTACCGTAAACCTTATCAAAATAAATGTTTGTCTTCCAGACTTCTGTAATTCTAGAGTAACTTGATTTATTTCAGAGTAATTTACAATTATCTACAAAAAAAAAAAAATCTCTTACAGAGCACCAATGCAGATGTCTCTTAAAATCAAACCTTAGCATAGAATCCATTATTTACATGTCAAACCTTTAATAACCAATGCTATATATATATATATATATATAAAACATTCAAAATGATTTAAAATCTGGCAAAATACATAAGCTTGCTTACTTAGAATCTCATTTAAAACCATATTTGACAACTCTGCATTACATAAATATTAGGAGCAAAGACAACCGT
>VUQR01004522.1:32962-46575 GCA_015108515.1 Hemichromis elongatus
AAAAAAAAACCTCATTGTCCAATAAGACACAAATACAAAGCAAATGCCAACCTAAGTTGGTAATAGAGGAGGATGTGACTGGGTTTTTCACCGACACAGCTGTGATTAAACATTCCAAGTCTTACAAATAAACAGTCCTGAGCCAAATTGAACAAGTGGTATTGATCATGCAATCCACTGTACTTACAATAAGAATGAATCATTTCGCTCACATCTTTCACAGCCTTTTGAAGCTGTATGTCATAACGTAACTAAATATGTGAATGGATAAGAAAACCAAAATGAGAATGCACTTTGATTGCATCTTACTCTAAAGGACACATCCATTTGTCAATGCTGTATTAAATATGATACAACCTTGGTTTCCTTATTCTTAAACTCTTTGAGGAGAGCCCTACAAAAGCTTTTAAAGCCAAGCAATAAATGTGAAGAGCTAATATAAAGTTGCCAACTACCAAGGTTCCACTTTTACACAGATGGCTGATGCAAGCCTGTGGCATGGAATCTGATGCTTCGGACTCCCTCTAGTGGCCACTATGTTGACATTGCAGGTTCAGCTCTGGGAAGGATTGTCCTCTTTGCTGAAGGGCTGTGTCGAGCCAGGCTTTACCCAAGACAACCCTGATGCCTGAGAAGCCTTGTGGTGATCCTCAGGTCGTCTCTAGGGCAACAATAACAAATTAAAAGCCGCATAACAAGAATCGCCTGAGAAAACATACCAATTATACTCTCTCCTGCTTGGAAAGTGCAGAGCTTATATCTAGCAAAACTTACTTTGTATGTGAACATCCTCTCTTTTGCTTCTTCATGTACAGCTGGGTTCCATGGGGAAAAACTGAAACCAATGGTTTAAAGTGAAGAACTGAACGCAAGATACATTTTATTTCCCCTTTAGAGTTTCAACACATACACTTTTTTCTTATAGTGGTAAGAACTACAATGTTAAAAGGACAGTTGACCAACCTTATTGCGTAGGGATCATCGATCTTCGGCTGATCAAAGAGATGACTGTTGCATAGTTTTACACTATCTACCACTTTGCTTTTAAACAACTGCACATCCTTCTCATAGCTGGAGGAAAAAGAAAGACCAAAGTCAAACTTTTTTAGCCAGAAACATAACTTTACACTGAGATCTTAAAGATGAGTTTCTTAGTCCAGATTTGAATGATGTTTTTCCCTATTAATGACTAACAAAAGATACACACAAAATAAGTCCTATTAAGGAAAAAAAATGCAGGAACCAAGAATGTTAAACTCACAGTACAGCAGCCTCTGGGTTGAGTGGTTCTGTGGTGTTAATCTTGTAAAAAACTGTACGTGCATACATCAGGACTTGCCAGATGTGGTTGTGATTCCGTCTACACACACAAAAATTTGTGGATAAAGTCAATAAATGTTTATTTTATTACAATTCAGTTACATATCATTTATAGAGAGGCAAAGCAAACTATTATATAAGCACCTTGTTAAATCCCCTATAATATTACTCTAAACTCCAATTTTGTTAAAGAAAACTTGCTAACCAGCAGGTAATCTGCAAGTTAACATCTGTTCCTGAAGCACAGTTTTCTGCGCCCAAGAGTTAACAGAGCTGTGAGCTACACCTGGTTCATGAAAGGGTGCCAAAATGTCTTTAAATGCAAAATTTGTACTAGATTCCATGCCATTGTCAGTCCTTGCTGAATTTGCATACTAAACTAGTTTTTACTGCCTTTTGCGTAGTTCCGTTTTTTGATAAAGTCCAGAACCACAGCTATTCATGGAACACAAGTTTTGGATGTGTGTTACTTTTCAGAATCATGTTTCCTGGTGCAATCATATACATTATTCTCTCTCTCACACATGTACACACACACACACACACACACACACACACACACACACACCATTATTTACACCTGTTCAATTCTATGCTACAGCATGTCTCTCAGGCAATCCCATGATAGTTAATCAGTTAGGCTTGTAAACCTGGTGACCTGCTGAATTTCAGACCAAACATAAGAACGGGAAAGGAAAGTGATTTAAATGACTTTGAATGTGGCATGGGTGTGGGCACCAGACAAACTAGTCTAGGAATTTAAGAAACTGCTAATCTGCTGGGTTTATAACATAGTCTGAAAATAGAAAATATCAGCAAGTGGCAGTTCTCTGGATGAAAGAAAACTAGCAAACCCAAACTACATAAGCAGAAGAACGGTAAACCTACCTCCATTTGGTAAAAGCTCTTCTGACATCAAGCTCTCCAGACACAGGGTCAACGAGTGGATGGAAGACTGGTATGTCAAATACTAATTTCTGAAACAAAATGTTTACACCCATGTTTTTTTATTCAATTACATCTTACATTAGTTGATGTATACACCATGTATGGTGCTACTTCTTATTTATAATGTCACACATCTTTCATTTTCCAATATTTACTCTTTTTAGCTAAATCATACAATCTCATCTCATCAAACAAGAACATTTTTTTCGATACTTACAGGACACTCCCCATCTGGATAATTATCTGGAATATACACAGTGAACTTGAAGACACCATCCTGGTACAAGCCATGTCTGATGAATATGACACCAAACCACACTAGACAGTGAGAGATGCCGTTTTAAAAAAATCACTTATCGCTTTTTTCTGTCCCCGATATATATAAAGTGTGTAATTGTATGAACTTTTAAAGGTGTGATTCTTACTTAGTGCAGACTTGTAGGATGGCTGGACATAAATTCCAGGGAGCTTCTGCTTAATCACTAATGTGCTGCAGGTCACAAGAAAAATCAGAAGAAGGGAAACCAAATAAAACCAATGTAAGTGATACTGTGAAGCTAGCTTAATACAAAATGTATAAGGTTGGTATTTTAAAAACAAGGGCTAACAGCATATTGGCACATGCAAAGAAATTAACAAAAATTTTTTTTTGAAATTTAAATTCTGATACTGGACCAATACGTACAACTCAGCCAGCAGAGAGTACTCCAAGTAAAAAGGGCCATAAGAGGCGTGCGTGCCATTGGCAGACTGGATTGGAGTACCCACTGGCGAAGGCTTGGTAATAGGGGCTGCATTCTTAGGAATTGGCGGAAGCTGCTTTCTGCCAAAGGGCATCCGGGCTGGACTGGCCCTCTGCTCCCCATGCCCGCTTTGCTCCTCGTTGTCAGATCTCTGCTGTTTAGGATTGAAAACATGACATGGATCTTAACAGTTGAAACATTTCAGCCCGTGCTATGTGGGAGGGGGGGGGGAAATCAGAAGGAAACCCCTGAGTCAAAATTAGATCGTGTGTATCCAATGGCACAGGGTAATGACCATGTGCTGTGACTGACCTCTCAGGTTACACTGCCCAGTACACTGTAGCCCGTCAGGGAGCCATGTCTAGACAAGAGCAAGCATTTTTAAGCCTAGCTGTAACTCCATCTTACCGATGACGTAAGGATGATATGAGCAGTTGCGGTAAAGTGTCACACTACACTCTGAACACAAAACAGCAGAATACCAGGATATATCAGGAAGCCATAACAAACGCTGCTGTTAACAGCACAGATATGGCAGGAACGCTTGCATTAAATATTGCCAATGCACCAGATTTTGGCAAAAAAAACAAAAACAAAAAAAACAACAAAAAAAAACACTTGACTGTAGAATGTGTTAAAATGTGCCTTCGATGAGACAAACTCACTCACACAGTTTTTCCTCTATCCTAAATCACCTCCCCACCACTGTGCTGGTGGTTCACTCTAGACAAAGCTATACATTTTCATTTTAATCCATTTTTTCCCCTCTAATATTAAATTATTAGGAATATCAAAATCAAGCTTTGGCACACAAGTATAATATAGTTTATTTTCTAAAACCAAATATTGTGTTTCTTTGGAGAAAACATATACCTTTAACTTAGTATTCAGTTTCATGCAAATTCACAAAATTTATCTCAAATATTTTAAATCTCAGGAAGTGCAATCTCATATTGTTGTAGGTTCAGCAGAAACCTTTGTAGGCCATAGTAAGCTCCACGCTCCAATTTTCATGGGTAGTGAAAACATTTTATATTTGAATTTGAAGATTTTAAGAATAAAGGTGACCATCTTAGCAGTGTCATATGGAGGTAAAGCGACATTACTGACACTGTTAAGGCATCAAAAATTGGTGTCTTTTACTATGCTCATGACTATTATGTGCAGCAAATTTCAAAGAGGTTTGCACATATCTAATAGGTACCTAAGGCAAGCTTCTGGACACTAAAGTGTTATATCAACATCAAGTTTGCCATATTTTCTACATAAAATACCTAACGGGTATGGTAATTTTTACAGTATGATTAAAGCTTGAAAAAAAAAAAAAAAAAACCCACACACCAACGACAACAAATACAAAACCCCGCCCACAACGTTTACCTTACGACTTGTATTGGTAGACATGCTCCAGAAGGGGTTTAAGTTCATCACTCATTCAGAGGTTCAGACTGATGTCCCTCTTTTTATGAAGGTCCAACGACAAATAGTCTCCGGGCCATTCGCAGCTGTGGTGTAAAGTGTCACAGGAAACAAATGCTACACTTGAGGTCAAACACAAACAAACATAACCTAAACACGTATCTCAAAATAAAAAAAAATCAATACTAACAATAACAATCAAGCATACCATCCACACCTAGCATAACCTACTTGCACCCACAAAGTTAATATTAGGACGAGTTGTTTCGGCTAGCTTAGCTTCGTGCTAACATGGCTGTTTCAATGTAGACGTTTTAAAGGCTGCGTGTCTATTGTTATTTGTCAGAGTGGTAACAAATTTGAAACTAATGTTCTGATTTTAATTAAATGTATTGTCAAAGCCTCGTCATTTCTGGCACAAGTATGAGCTATCGTGGCATTCACCACAATCTGAGATTACAGTGCTACGTTAGCAAATGTTATGGACCAGGGTGAGGCAGCCGAACGTAACGTATTTCTAGTTGACAGCTGGAATTTTGGTAACATAAACTTTCAAGGCATACGACGAGTTAATTTTACTAAACTTACACTTGTTTGACTTGACTTAGCTAACGTCAGCTTTAGGTTTAAGGTTACATTTGACGTTGCTAAGAAAACCAGTCTTGTTGTGGATCTTGCACGTAAGAGAGCTTATTAATTAAACTCACCGTATTTGCGTGAACTGTATAAACGTCCCTTTAAAGACTAAGGAATGTTAAGGCGTGTCCCACCTTAATTTTCGAAGGAAAGTTCACAGCTGCTCACCATTCCTTTGGTTATCATTCCAGCTAGCTGGCTAACGTAGGTTAGCTAAACAATCTGACAAACACAGAAACCGGAGATCAATCTAACAAATGAAGGGCGTTTTTGCTGCTGTACAACGCGTCCTTATTGGTCCATAAGGAAACACATCTTAACAGGTGATTTGCTGGTGCTTTCGTCACGTGATAGACGGCGTGCCCTTTAAGAGCCCTAGTGCAGTGGGGGTTTGGCTGTTAGAAAAAAACAATAATAAAAAATAAATCCATTAATAAATAAATCTAAAAAAAATGTAGCGAATAATGACATCCAGAAACAGCCAAAAGAGAGCAGCTTCCAGCACAAATATTATAGTCTTTTATTTGTGGTGACTTGAACTGGAATTTCAGACAAATACTGCAATGTGAAACAAATGAATTAGGTTTCATTTAAAAATCTTATTTGTAAAGGCTTAAGCTTAATAATGATCATTAATTTTATTTCTGTACTCTTTCTCTCTCTCTGTCTTTCTCTCTCCCTATATATCCCCTCTCTATATATATATATATATATATATATATATATATATATATATAGGGATATATATAACTCTATCACCCTATGTTTCAATTTATTTTTCTTCTTCGTCTGTCAGTGTTAGATTTTACATATTTCCCCCACGTTTTACCTTTTTACTGTAAGTCTGTTCATGTACTGTTAATATTAGTGTTATATGAGAAAAAAATAGATGCTAATGGACTTAGGACTTGTTATTAGATTAAACATTTTTTTTAAACACCATATTCGGTGGAAACAATAAAACAGTGATTATTCAGTACATGATGCAGAATTTTGAAATGAGTTACAGTTGGATCAGTAAACCTATTTGAATTCCTACTGCAATAAACAATGTATAATTATATTTATTTTATTCATAAAGAATATGTGTTCCATCTCCCATTTTAAACTTGTAAGAACAACTCCCCAAGGCTTTTACTTTAAACACAATTTTCCACATTAAAGATGTTAAATAAACCTCTAGTAGAGGTTCATATGCTTTTAAAAAACATGTTTGTACATTTATTAGCCAACTGTCTAATGACTATTTTCCCCCTACCTATTTGTCTTTTGTGCATGATGTTTAAAGTTTGAACATATTTTTCACTTTGAAAAAGCTATGTTTTAGATTAAATAAATATTAGTGGATCTAGCATTTTAAATAAACATCAAAATACACAGTGCGTTGTTAGATTATTTTAATGTTTTGGTGTACTGTGGACAAATTTACCTGGGGCCAAGATGGATCCAAGCCATGTGTCAAACATTTTCTTTACTTTTGACCATGCTTCATTGACAGTTTACTCTCTTGATTGATTGATTTCTTAATAATTACCCCTAATTATTTCTCTGGGTGAGAGAGAAAAAAAACTAATTTAATGCATCGGTGATCGCACTAATTGGGAGAAATGACATTGTCCAAGTTTCAGAGTAAATACAAATTATTGACTCTGTTATTGTTATCTGATTGTATATTGTCCCAAGTACACTTCACTGTCAAAGGTAATTAGTGTCCCGCTTCTTTATGGGGCAGCCAACAAGGCAAGGTCACAATCACTACTTTGGCATGTACAAATCAAAGACCACCTCAAAACAAATAAGTTTATGCCTGCTTTGCCTTCATTGACATTGAGATAAACTGTGTGACCCCAACAAGGGTGCAAATATCCACACCACTGCTCCTGTAATGAGTTTTTTGTCTTTGCCATTGATTCTTTATCTAATCAATTATTGTGACCTTGTTTGGTCAAACAAATATACTAATGAATGTAATTAAAACGAGGAGATTGGATTACCTAATTAAATATGTGACCTGTTGGAGCTGGATTTGCTTTTATATTGAAATTTTTTGTTCAGCTGCTTTGAAATGGTCAGAGTCAAATAGCAAACCCTCAGTAGCATTCGCTTTATTGTCTTAAAGATATATTTGAGCAGGTGCTAAAACATATTTCAAGTTCGCCAGGAGATACAGAGCAAATCGGGAGTACGCATTTGAATAGGAAGCATCAAATTGCCTTTATATACATTTGCCAAGTAGATCAGTGATGTAATGGGACATTTCTCTGTCTGATTGATCCTGTCTAAAAGATGTATACTGTATATATTGGTTTCAGCAGAATATTCCAGCTGCGCACTTTCAGATGGAGCCAGAATTTAAATTTAAGATGAAATATGTTCCCTTCTGTCAGTCCATTTCTTCAGAGAATTTTAGACCCGCTGATTCAGATCTACAATTTGGTTTAAATGACAGTTAAAAATTACAATTGGCAGTCCCTGGTGAAACCCGACTTGACAGCACATAGATAAAAAAAAGTGAAAACAGATGACTCCACATCCAGATAATATGTAATAACAATGTTAGTTTGAATAAAGAAAGCCAAATCTAGATTCAAATGTAATATTCATTTTAGAAATATGAACGACTGGGGAGTAAAGGTTAAAAAAAAAAAGAGGAAAAAAAAAGACAACATCAACCAAATCCTTCATATAGCAATAGTCTTTCCTTATCCCTGAGGCGATGGCCTGGCTAAAACCTCAATGCAGCAATTATTTGCTGTAATGACTGCAGTTGAAATAAGCCTGGAGATTTTATTAAACCAAATGAGAGAATCATCTGTGTATTATCACCTTGTGATTGACAGTGACAAGTGTTGGGCAGGCTCGGATGTGAGCATGATGAAGAAGCTCTCGGCAAAGCTCTCGATAATGTTACCCCTGATAAAGTTGCCTGGAAAACCTCAGCCAACATACGGGGAGGGAAAGCTCCACGCATATTAATTCCAATTGTCAGATCCCTCCAGTATGTGCAGGGGGGGGGGGGTGTTCTAGTCTGGCTGGCTGGCAGCCCTGGCTGCCCCTCTATTCACTGACTGGCATTTTACACAACTAATGAAAAAGAAATCCATTGTGCTGATCATATGCATAGATTTCATTCTATAATAATGATGAAATAGAAATATTCATAATAAAAGTAAAGGTCACTCGCTGCTGTGGCTAAGCTTCCTAAGCTGCAACCTTTGCAAGAGCAGTTGTTAGGTTCCAGTGATAAAATAGGGGGGAAAAAAAATAGAGAGACGTCAAGTTTTAACCATACAGAAGCCAATATGTGAAACCCTGTGACTAATCTGCTGCGAACTGTACCACTATATGACTCGGTCAAAACAACACCGCTGATGTCTTCGGATTGAACCAGCAGGCCTGTTTCTTCAGTGTCCAGTGGCAAGGTTAAAAGTCAGATGCACTGTTATGATTTACATTGTTCTCTCTCTGGAGTGAAGTTTGACAGCTAGTGTATACACACTGGGGATTTGTCTGTGTAGTTAATAAAACACCGGGAAATATTAACAGCCACCTTTCCTCTCTTCAGCACACTCATCCTCCATATGTAGGTCACCTGAGCTCCTACAGGTATATGAGCAATGGAGCACAGGGGTGGAAGACAAGCATGTCTCTCCTGCGAAGGACACTCACAAGATTATTATCACCCGCTGCCACTTCCTCGCTGAGCCCGTCTTCATATGCATCATACATTGGCATTTATTAGTGCCATGCTCTAAGTACAGGCCATGTTATTGAATTTGAATATCAGCTCCTAGCCACATTCACAGGCCTTGGAAATATATTATATTAAGATGAAGCAATCTCATTTAATAACACACAACTAATAAAAGGAGAACAGATTGGAAATTAAATTTATGAATATTGCTTGGCAGCAGGAGAGATAAAAAAAAAAAAGAAGCCAAGTTGGTCTGTCATATGCAGATATTTCTTTAGCTGTAAGCACAGGTATTGGAAATGTTCTGCCCCCCCACCCCCGTGAGTAACATGTCGAGAAACCTGCAGGTATTGTATGTTTCAGTTCTTCAGTTTTTGTCTTTGTTTAAAAGTAGAACTGCAGGCTACATCGACCAAACTGGACGGAAGCTGTTCGGACAAATGCTAAATGCAGGATGGGTTTACAAAAATTTGCTACATTGTACTGTATTTGTTAGCTTGTGTAGCATTGTGTAGCATTAAGTCTCCTAAGTTTTGCTTATCATTATTTTCACCTTTGTTAAATTGTGTGAACATCTTATTTTTTAAAGAGGATTCTTTTAAGCCAGTGACAAAACGTATAAAAAAGGACATGGCCAGCAAGTACAAAAGCCCTTTTTCCCTTTTTTTCTCTAAAATGTTGAAAAACTGTCTTTCGTCCAAGAGCACTCATATCAGTCTGTGCCAGAGCCTGGTTGCTCAATTTTATAAAATGTCAGTTCTTCACTTTAAAGACTGCACTTCAAATGAGCCCATAATTTTTCCCTCTTCTGTCATTTATGGGCAACATTCTGTTGGTCAGTGTTTCAGTGTTGCGCATGTGTGTACGTGCATATATCCAGCAGCGTTTTGCCAAGACATCCGACAAGCCCGGTCCATCTGTGTGTAAATGTTGACTCCCAGTGGAGCTGTGACTGTCACTTTTGTCAGCCTGGTGCCAGGCATTGATCGCTACATATATCTTGCTCTGTAGGCTACTTCCAAAACTTCATCAACAGATGCAGCTGCAGAATTGATTAGCAGCAAGTCAATGACCAAATCTCTTAGAAAACATTTTTATTTATGTGTGTGTTTATGTGGATAGCTTAGAGGGCCATTAGTGGGATTACCTTTGAGGCTTGGCTGAACAACAGATGTTCAAGGACAACTCAATCAATTTGACTTACAAGAGGCCGCAGTTGCCGGAAACAAGTGATAGGATTGTGTGTGTGTGTGTGTGTGTGTGTGTGTGTGGGTGTGTGCGTGTGTGTGTGTGTGTGTGTGTGTGTGTGTGTGTGTTGGGAGTAACTTGGGGTGAATAAAAACAGTTCGCTGTGGTAATGAGCAGCTGTAGAAGAACAGCAGAATTAGACTTACAGTACGACCATTATTTAGAGTGAGATCATTGACAGGTTTTCTAAGATTACAGCACAAGCTTACTGAAGTGAATACCTCTCTAAACATCTTACAAAATAAGCATGAGGTTATTTCCTAAACAAGTTATTTCTTCTTTGACTGCATGCTGTTCTTTATAGATGTTAATATTATATACACAAATACACAAATAAATATAAATTCCTAATTTTTTATTAAACTAAGCAAACGCTTAAGATATTAATGTGTTTGGCTTTATGCTAAACAAAAGTTGCTTATTTTTGTCATTTATTATAGGAAATATATAAAGTACAAAATATATGTATTAATAAAATACAAGCCCAAACAAAATTGCTTGGGTTTAAGTAAAACATTTTCAATATAAGGAGCACCAGCCTCCAGGAAGGCCTGTTTTAATTTGTGTGGAATATTGCATTTAATTATGCGAGCATCTATACCGAATTCAAATGAATGTTTGATATGGATATTTCTTATTATATTTAAATAATCTCAGTTCGGCACAAAATTGATTATTTCTCAGAGAAGATCGCGTTCTTTCGTTCTTTTCAATTTTCCCGTTTCCTCTCATGAATCAAATGGTGAATAAATGTGTCGCAGAGACTCACGATCTGCCTTTCAAGTCCATGCTTATGCTTCCTTATCTGCAAACTTATTAAAATTAAGTCGGAACACAAAATGGTATTTAAAAAGTTTAAGTGAAACAATTTGCATTGGGAGTGTGTGAAAATGCTAATGCATTCTTTCACTAAGCCTCACAATCACTGTCATCCACTTTGAGCTCTGATTGTTTTCCACATGGATGGCTTCATTCATTATTGCTAAATTATAAACATAAAGAATATCTCTGTATTAATATTTCTGCTTTTTGTAAAAGCTCAATCAACCATAATGTCCTAATTTTTTCTCTGTGAACCTCATTTTATATTATCTCACTACTCAAGGAATGGATGTCCCAAAAGGGATTTATTTCATTTATCTCGATTATTGAATTAAATTAAACGAGACACTTACCGCAAGCCAAACAGTGGTACCTTATCCACTTAAAAGGTAGGCCTGCTCTTCACTGCTATTTAGGCAAACACATTAGGCAGCAAATACCTTTTGTTGGCTTAGCCTATGTTACTGCATAATTCATTTGTTCATTAAGCAAAAGTGTTGAAAGTGCCTGAGGTAAGTGGAAATGGTCTAGCATTGAATGGATCTTTAATTAAGGTAGTCTACAATGACAGCTACACAACTGGCGACATATGCATCATACTTGTTTACAAGCAGAATTAGTAGGGTAAAAGACAATAACTTTAAAACAATAGAAAAGAGTTAAATAGGTAAATGCATATATTAACTTAAAAAAATATTGATATGGACAGTTTAAGGTAGCACATGCGTCTGAATCAATTTCACAAGTTATCTTTTAGAGATTTTTTAAAAGCTGTGCAAAAATGTCATTATTTATTACAAAATACTTGCCTCAGAAAGGTAAATATCTAAAATCAGAAGAGCCTGGAGAGGCGTTCGAGAAGCCGCCTGTCATACTTGTGTTCAGCAGCAGATGGCAGGCTGTTTCCACTGATGGACTATATTCTGACACGAGCACATGCTGAACTTGTGTACCCTGCTGTTGGTTTCCCAGACCTCACTGCTCTTGCCTGTGAAATGCATTCCCATTAAAAAGGCATTTCTAAAGCCAACGCCAGTGCTATAACAATCATCTCCCCAAAGCCAAGCCTCCACACCCGGGAGCACGGCACTGCCACACAGGCAGACATGTGGCGGCTGCCACAAACAAAGGCCCTTACTCTCCTCCCTATTCCTCTTCCCTAAGTCTCCACATGGTTACAGGCCGGCCTGCCAGGGCCAATTACACCCACAGCCCAGTGTGTGAGGTCTCACAGAGACCCCAATCACCACTAACAAGATCAAGGCTAACTCTCTATCACATCACACACACTACAAACACACATACACCTGCATATGTGTGTGCAAACACTCCGACGCCTTCGCCTAACCCAGCCTCTCCCTCATTCTCTTCCTCTCTCTTTGGCATGGTCTGAAATTATAACACATTTTGAGTGGCTGTGGAAAGTATATAGCTTTTTTTTTTAAGAGCAACAGAAATAACAGGGTGACAATCACTGTGTCAGACGTGGCTGTCTCATTTTACTGTATGTCACCAAGTTCAAGACTTTGTCTTGGTGTCAGTGTAGCATAAATACATCGACATGCTCTGCTGCACATATTCAGTGCGTAAAAACATTTGCAGTACATTAAGACTCAAATAGTTAGCTAAAACCAAAAATAGTCAACCAATGTCATGCGTACACAGTAGACCTTAATTTTAGACATGTTTGCTCGTGAAGAAGTTTTCTTTTGTTTTGTGTTTTTCTTTTAAATGCACCACGTTTCCCCTTTGTGCTATTTCTGTTGGGTCTGTGTCACATTTTCCTCAAACAGGACTGATATCTGATATTGTTTTGTCACTGTTGATTACAAAGGCATACATTTTACCCTTCTTATCAGACCTGGCGGATGTGGACAGGGTGGACGGGTGACAGAGAGAGAAACTGTGCCCCTGTACCCTGATACAGCCATCAATACCCATGAGGCCGTGTGTCATGCAGCAAGCTGGCTGAACAAAGGTTCACATACCTCCTATGATAGGCTATCTTAGTGAGAGACCATGCTTCATGTCCTCACACCAAGCACTGATGTGGCAGCTTGCTAAATAATTTGTGCTTCTTTACCGGGGTCATTGGATAGAGAATCTGGCTCTTGAATAATTAATTGAGACATAGTCTAAGCAGCCGACTTCTGTTTCTTCCTAGTTTCAGCCAGATTGTCTGCCACTGTCTCCGCATTCGTACTGACTTGCTGTCTAATTCATCTGGATCGAAACCTCCATCATAACCGTGCTGTAGGCAGACTGGTGTCAGGAGTATCTTGTCCTGAGCGTGACCCATTCTTGAAAAAACGAAAACCACACACAGCCGCAGAATCTATTTTAATTTTGTGGATAAAAATAAAACAACAGCCTATTACCACCACAGCTTTGTTTAGCTGCATAATTGCTTTTCATTATTCAATGCACAATTGATACCCACAGCGTAGGTTGAAAGAGGCGCAGTTGTTGGAGTAAGGCTGGAAATTAGATCTTTTATTGATACCGCTGTGTCTCAGATCTGATTCTTACAAATGCTGAGTGATAAAACTGGAGCCTGATTGTCTGTCTGTCTTTGTGAATACTAATGACACTCTTTGGGCAGACTGATAGTAGCCTGGAGGGTGGTGAAGCTGGCGTGTTACTGGACAGTTCTTACTTAAGTGAAATGTCATCGAGGGTAAACTGCTACAGAAATGATAGCTCTCATTTTAAGAAAGGTTTTGACATTTGGGGGAAATAAGCTTGTTTGCTTTTCTGCAAAAAAAAAAAAAAAAAGAGCCATT